>JAQGBU010001499.1:0-12625 GCA_034698605.1 Isotoma decorata | reverse complement strand
ATGGGGGTTGGTTATTTGAGCTATCTTATCTTCTGATTCCGCTGCAAATGGCTCGTATAATATTAAAACATAAGGGAGCTTTTACTTTACTAGTAGTTGATACAAATTTTTTAATCATTTCTTTATTTTCCTAACCCTCTTATTGATTTCTTTAAATATAATACCTTCTCTTCACGTTCTTGAGTCTTGGGGATCTAATGTCTAGGGGATCTAAGGTGTGGGGATCTAAGGTGTGGGAATCTAAGGTGGAGGATCTAAGGTGCGGGGATCTAATGTCCAGAGGATCTAAGGTGGGGGGATCTAAGGTGTGGGGATCTAATGTCCGGTCACCACAATGTATAAGTGTGTTACTGCTTTGCAGGGTTCAAAAGAAACCTTTAGTGAGGATCTAGGCGTAAACACAAAGCAGTGACGAACGCACCCTGCTGGAATTTTTTCTAATACTTGGGGTCAGAGGATTTAAAAATCATTATAATCAAAATTTAGTTGTCATTAACCGATTCTGAATAAATTTCTTATCGTTCGTAAATTTAGGTAGTTTTCTGAGCCTGGCTACCAAAGCTGGGTTTAATTCTTTTAGTCAAAAATTCGTTTTTGTAATGAAATAAACAATTAATTCCAAATGCACTGCTAAAATACAAATCTGTTAACAGATTTTACCACTTTATTGAATCATTTCAATGATTATTATTGTAGTAGTAGTAGTAAGTAGTAATTAGAATTTATTAGCTCTTATAGGGAATTCCCCGTAGAGCACATTGAATATAATTTAACATTTTTGCGCACAGTACACATTACAATTCAGCATTTTACATCGTAAATAATTGGTATTGGTGTACAAAAAATGAGTATAAATACTCGAAATATAAGTTTTTTAAACAGTTTTTACAAATGAAGTTAATTACGATTTTGTTTAAAGTTAATTAACTAATAATAATTCTGGAATAGGTCAATTTCATTAGGAGGTCGGTTAACAAAGTAAGGGCATAGTATTCAGTTTAGTTTACAATTTCTCTTTTTCTTATGATCACACACAATATTTTTTTTTTCTTCATTAGTTCACTTACATGTTCACTACAAAATAACATTTCGTTGGACATTAAAATATTTATTTTCAATTAAAGTTTCAATCTGGTTTTTTTGGTACATAATATCAGGTTTTCTTATTAATCAGTTAATGTAAAAGTAGATTAATATGACTTAGTTCTAGTGTTAAGGTAACATTAACGAATAGTGTGGCCATCACTATCAGTAACATAGTTCTTTTCAATTCGACGAGACTAGGAATTTATCAAAAATGAATTTGACTGTACCTTTTTAAATAGGAACCTAGGCTATACCGTGCCTCAGAGAGGTAGCCCCGGAGTCTAAGTAATAGGAAGCTTATTTACCCACCTTCAAACTTTATCATACCTGCTATCCACAACTCATACAGTTTACTAGATTAATTTACTTTTGATATTGACCAAATACATGATCTACATAGTTTAGTTTGGCAACGAGTATAAATATACCCATTTGGTGGAGTCTGACTTGAGCTTGGTATTATCTATTACACGCTAAGATTCCTCTATATATACAGATAGCTTTCTTCGGTTATCACACGCTATAGACAACATCTTATTTAAATTAGACGGCCATTTATTTCATGGAGCAGGCATGGTGAATTAAAGCAATTTGTTCATGGACCAAGTTAAATGTACATTATCAAGTTTTACCAATAATTACATAACATGCTTTATTAAATTAAGTACCTTGGGTATCCTTAACTGATGATTTTTATGCTGTTTTAATGACTACAAACTAACCTCTAGAACTTACAAATGGTCACTTAACTTCTAAAACCCAATTTTTTAAATTTAACTTTACAATTTCTTTGCGATTGGATACTAATCTTCAGTAACATTTAGTTTACTACTTATTAATTAAAACGAGTAATAAAAGGTTGATTGAGAGATTGTTGATATAATATAATTTATAGATTACAAAGGCACTCAGTACAAATAGAAGTAATAAATTAGTGTAGTCAGAATGAATGAGAGAGAGCTCATCTCTCGACCGAAGCTCAAGCCAGACTCCTCAATGATTATTATTGTAGTAGTTGAATACTTGTAGATATCTGTTAAATGATACGACCAATTATGCATTTTTTTCAAATTAATAAGTAACTTAATTTCCACTTGCTAATCATTTAGTGGTTTTACATCAAAAAGGTATTTATATATGGGGAAGTATATTACTATTAGGATTTTAAATCGAGTTTTTTACGAATGTATAAAACAGGGAATCTGAACTCTATGAAAGAAGTTGGCACTTCCTTCATTTTCTGAAACTTTCCTTGCAGTCATATCCATAAGATGGTAATTAAGGCAAACCAGTTTTTTTTATTAATATTGTGTTTTATGTCTACCGAGTACCATTCAAATCTAAAAATTTATATCCAAATAGTCTAGTCTATTTTATGTCAAGGGGATTCTGAAAAGATTGGGATACAACGTAATCAATTTTTTAAATATTTACTAATTGTTTTATGTTATGTATTTAGAAAACCCTTTCATTACGTTGCTTCGTTTCTTGAAAACTATTAATTACCTCTTCCTTCAGTGCTTATTTGTCCTTATCCTATAAGAAATACGTATAAAAATTACAAAAATTTGTAGATCTAATTCTTTCAATTATAAATTTTAATGAAAAATCGGTTAGGTAAGCAAGATAGATATAAACGAGTAACATATAAGATAAAAACATGAATAACTATAGAGCTAATGCAAACAACAATTAAAAATTTTTGTCGGGGGACCGCTTTTTAAAGAAAAAAAAATTCTATATTAATATGCTAATTTTATAAAAATATTGACCATTATAACACGCTTGAAGTAAACCCAGGACTTGGGTTTAGCTCTGATCTGGTTTATATGTTAAAAAAGTAAAATGTAAACCGGTTGCACCCATAACTCTTATGCAATTTTATCAAATTGCATACTTTGGTATTACTTTGAAAGAGTGTATTGAATTGAGTGCAGTAACAAAATATTTATTTGTACTTAATTTCTTATCCACTAAATAAGATTTTGGTCGTGGGAAACCAGTATAAAACCAGACTGAAATGAAATAATCGTTTTCACAGTAGCCTGTTCCATTACTAACAAAAAGTAAAGCATATAAAATATAACAGAGATTCGGATAACCTATCCTGTATTAAAGGAAGTTGCAACAAAATGTAATTGATTAGATTGAGCTTTTCAATTACAAAGATTGTTTTACCACATGCTCTGCTTTTTAATATATTTCTTGGATGTTAAATTTTAAGAAATTAGTCCCTTCTAATCGTTGAACAAAACAGAACCTGCAAACCGTTTATAGAACTATATTTGGTATTCCAAATAATTCTAAATAATTTAGAATAGGATGAATTCGAGAGTAGGTAGCACTGTTCTATACCAATTTCCAGAAACTTGTACGTCACAACCGAATTCCCACATTAGATTACCTTTACAAGTTTTTTTTGTGTTGTTCGTAATATTAACCGGAATCGGGACTCTGGTTATATTTGGCAACATAATGATAGAAAATCTATCATTATTCGAAGATAAAAGTGACATTAGTTATAAAAGCCTGCTTGATATAACGAGTCCCGGTCATCATTCAAACGTTTTTGGTACAGAATCTGAAACTACATCCGAAGCTATAGGAAATAAAACCATTTTTTTGAACAAACCTGTGAGAATGGTGGACGAATTAGATAATTTTGAAGAAATGAGTGATGAAGATTTCTTTGATTTTGAAGCAACTCGAAATGCTATTGGAAAAAATATCAAAGCGTTCAATTTGATGTCTTCTACAAATGTAAACGCAGATTGCGGAAAGTCTGCTTATGACAAGGAATTTTTATTGACGCTTTCAAAAAATGAAAGAAATGCTGTAGAAGTGGTAAGAAAGAAAGATGTCTTTAAGTCACTAATAAGATTCGCAGCTAAATAAGTAATCGTTTTATTCAAGTTGAAAGAAAAAGTGCGGACAAAACTTTGGGAAACCTTTTGTGATGCAAGTAGCGAAGTTTACCTCGTTCGATATTTAAAAGGTAATTGTTTATAAATATACTTGATAGATTAAGAGAAATTATTTTTTAAAAGTGAAGGTTTTTTTCCTTTTTTCAATGAAACTGTTCTGGAGTAGATAAAAAATGGGACGTGGGCGAGGCGGAACTAGCAATATTAAAGGTAACTTTTGCATTATTTGCTCAACTTGTCGAAACTACTCAATAATTCCACACCGAATATCGTTTATTGTTGCTGGAATGTACGTGTTCTCTTACAATACAAGTATTCTTTCATTTTACAGACGGTTGCATGGAGAAAGAAAGAAAAAATAGATGAAATCTTAACAGAAGATTTTGATTATATTGAAAGTGAAATTCCATGTTTTTTGGATGGAAAAGATTATAATGGTCAAATTGGTATTCACAAGTTCTTAAATGGTTATCCAACGTTTTGCTAAATTTAATGATTTCATGTTTTTGATGTATTTTTCACTGAAGTTGTATCAATGGACGCTTCTTCTGCAGATTTCCGAAAAATTATTTTGACTGGGAGAAGGAATCACATGACTCGCTACTTCATTCGTACTATAGAGATTTTTATGAAGTTGTCGAGAGAGGCCCAATTTAAAGGTCAAAATATAACTCAAGCAATCTTAATCGAAAATTTTGATGGATTTAACATGAAACAGCACGGTTGCAATAAATGTAATAAGGTTTATTTTCATACAATATATTTCGTTTATTTTGTTTTAAGTAAAAATCACAGAAATGTTTAGGTTTGGGCTCCCTAGCTGACTATTTCGCCATTTTCCTAGAACATTATCCAGGAGTTTTTTCAAAAAATATTATCATCAATGGTATGTTTCATTAATATTCTTTCACAAATATAACAAAATTGATATTACTCAATATAATTCATTGTTTTAGTTCCAGCGGAAATAGAATGGATTGTAAGCCTTGGATTGTCTGTCTTTCCTCCTGAAATTTCAAACTTGTTTCAAATATTCGGAACAAATAAACAAGAATGGCAAAAGATGATTTTGGAAAAAATTCCTGCGGACCAACTTCGACCAATATTTGGTGGGACAATGAAAACTAGAGAGGAATTACGAGAAAAATTTACTGAATAGCGCTGTTCTTTTGACTTATTGAACCTATTTAAGTAATATGCCTTAGATTTATCATAATGTTAAAGAAAAATGACCATTAATTAAGTTAATCTTTAGATTTTGCTTAAAGTTGATTGGGCACTTTATATCAGTTTCTTGTCTCACCTGTGCCCACATTTTATGTATTTTTTATCAGTGTTTTTGTAATTTAAACAGTTTTCCTTGTGGTGTTTCGTTTTAAAATTGCACACTGAGATCAATTGAAATGATCAAAATATTTGATATAAAGTATTTCAGATAATTGATGGCTACTGCTTTGAGGATTTTATTTAATTCTGACCAAATAACTTTTATCGTATCCAACGAATTCAGTGCTGGTTTTCCTCTTTTTATCGGAATAGATATGAACTAACTTCTTGAAAGATACATTGAATGCTATGAGTTAGGAAGTTTATTCTAACCTTGAGCCTTCTTATCCTACTACAACACTACAAGGAGTACTTATCTTTAGTTGTTCATAATTAATCCATTGCAAAATTTAATTGATTTAGTTCTTTTTGTATATAAGTCGTACAAAATACTGAAATTAAAATTACAATAAAGCTCGGATAAAACCCCGTGGGGATCATTGGGCATGAGGAACTGAGATAAGATTTAAATAAAATGCTTGTAATTCCACTGTTGTAGAATGATTAATGCTCAGTATTTGCTGATCGGTCCTCCCAAAACACCTTTTGGGGAATCGAACAGTGTAATAAACCCTTGCAACGGATTTATTGGATTTGAAGTCAAAGAACCTTTTCCTTGAGTCCAGAGACTCGAAATACGCAATAGTCTAAATTTAACCCAAACACACCACCTTGATGTGACCTTTAACCCTTTACATCAAATTCTTTGATCAATAGTACCCATAACTGAAAAGAGAATTGAGAAATGTTGATTCGGTGGGAAGTTATATCAGTTTTACTGTATAATTGCTATAGAGGGTGGGGCCAAGAGGGTGTGGCTGATTTGGCTTATTGTTACTAGGAACATTTGCTTTGAGTGCAGAGAGTAGAAATATGCAATCGTCTCAATTCGCCCCAACCACACCCCCTTGGTGTGACCTTTGGCCCCTGGGGTCAATTGTGCTCTTTGATTTGTAACGCTTATGATCTTTCACTTGGTGGAGACCATGACCTGGAACTAGCTTAGAGATCTGATGACCTGGACTCAGTAGTCCTTAAAGGTTAATAAACACTAAACTACCCAGGATGGAAATAAGGAGAGGATTTAAAGTACTCATAACTCAAAACAGAATTGAAAAAACTTTATTCTGTGCGAAGTTATACCAGTTTTCCTGTAATTGGTATTGAGGGTGGAGCCAAGGGGGTTTGGTCGATTTCACCCAAAATCTATTCAGCTTGGAGCTATACGCCCTAGAAACATATATCAGAAAACAGAACTTGAAAAAGTCACTTCAAAGTCAAAAATTAGAGCGTTGACAAATGGACGGATCGACGGACCATTCGCATAAAGTATCGGATCTCCGATACTTAATAAATGACAATATTGTACATAATAGTCTGTGACTTAACGGATTATATTCCACAAAGAAAGTTATTGTTTTATTCAAAGCAAATTTAAACAAAATTGTGTCAGTTTACAAACAGTTAATGTTTTTCCACAAAATCAAAATTATTTTGCAATTCAATTTATTAAAAATATTACGAAATGGAATAAATTCCGGGCGGATTTATGTAGGTTGATTAATTAGGGTTATTTATAATCGTATAATAGCCGTATTTATAATATTTATAATCGTATAATCGTATAACAACCATGGCTCAAAAAATGAAATATCCCTGTGCAATGTTAAAGTTCCCTTTTCATCTTTTTAAAAATTTAAGATTTAGCCAGAAATGTACCATGGCCAGAAAAGCACAAGAGCCAGAAATTTTTAGCCAGAAATGTGTATAGCCAGAAATGTGTATAGACAGAAATGTGTCAGAGCCAGAAATGTAATGCCAGAAATGTAAAGCCAGAAATGTTTAGCCAGAAATGTGAACAGCCAGAAATTTGTGCTGCCAAAAATATGTCAGAGCCAGAAATTTAATGCCAGAACTTGCCGAACACCAGATGATGGAAAGGTTTGGAAAAGTAACGAGGTACAAAAATTAATGGTACAAAACATAATTTATCTTCAAGTTCTGTCCGAGTTGTTGGAAAACTCAAAAGGGCATTCCATTTTTCAATTTTAAATTAGACAGTGAAACAAAAATAGATAAATGGTAATTATGTAATGACAACTTTATTTCTTGCTGTAAGTTTAAGATGAATTCCCCCTAAAGGTTCAAGTACCATCCCATACATAACTTTTAATTTCTCTCTTTTTTGTTCTGGATAAACCGCAAAGTTTCTTAGAATGTGAGCCAAAGCTGTTTTCATTTGCATCATTGCATACTTTTGACCTAAAGGTAGAAAAACGACTTTTTTAAATTTTCTTAAACATTAACCCTTGACTCATTTCCATTTTTACTTACCTATGCAACCTCTAGGCCCAACGGAGAAAGGAGCATAAGCATAAGCACTTCTTTTGGCACATTCTTCGGGTAAAAATCGGTGGGGGTCAAATTTCTCAGGATCTGGGAACACTTGAGGGTCACGATGCAATTCGTAAAGTAAAAATGCAACGTCACAACCCTTAGGGATTGTTAGGCCATTCTCTAGATTAAAGTTTTCACATAGGTTGTTTAATTTATAACTTATTCATTGTATAAAACAAGACTTTAAGCCCAGCTTCGCTGAGCCAGTACAAAGTAATGATTGTTTGACAGTATAAGTAAGTAATGTTACTGAGGTCAGGCGAAATAGCTGTCATAGGTAAAATTGTCAAAAAAAATTGCCACATGCAAAAGGACCCCTTAAAATATATTCCATGGTCAGGAAAGGAATTAAAATCCCCAGAAATCCCATTTTGCATAAACGTTGATATTCATATGTTGAATAAAAAGGATAAGAATTTGTGGAAGGTTTCCTTTTTAAATATTGTAAAATTTTTTTTCAGAATGTTTCTAGTTTTAAAATTTAGGAATTTTAATACTTTTGGAAAAGTCGGTGTGGCCAATTTCTTATAGCAATACCGAGTTTGACACCTAAAATGTAAATGACTCCACTCAATTTTGACATGTGACCGCTTAAGAGGATAAGTAAGGAATTTTCGAACCGTTCCAGAGTAGTGTTGGACACAGAACATATTAGCATCTTTATTGGAAGGGAGATTAGTACCTACTTATCCATATTTAAAGGTCTTTATGAACAAACCCTTTTTCCTTAGCGGTGGTTTGCTCATGGGGATTACATACGTGTTAAATGTAAATCGACCGTGTGAAGGGCAAGGACTACGCAGGGGCAGGGGTAAAAAATCCATTTTTAGGACACATTTGAGGTCCTCTTTCTAATGTACTATTTAGCTTGTTTGTAGATAGTGTAATTATGGATGAGTAGTATTCATCGGAGATAATATGAGTCTTTTTATTAGAATAGATGAAAAGTAATAATTGGATTCTTACCCAATTCAATGTCTTCTTGCGCAGCCCTCATAAACGCAGGTGCAGGAGGATATAATCTCATTGCTTCTTTGATACACATTTCTAAATATTTTAATTCAGCCAAGTGGGCAAAGGTAACATCCATATTTTGAGAATCTTCACAAGAAAATACACTATCCAACTCTTGTTGAGCTTTAGCTTGACATTCTGGATTTGATGATAACAAAAATAAAGTGTAATTCATTGCACTTGCAGTTGTTTCAAATCCCTGTCAAAACAAATATACTGTTTATAATACCTGGTTTAAAAAATTTAAAATGTATAAATGTTGTAACTAGTTTTTTTCATACAGCTCCAAAAATTGTGATGACATGATCAATAATTTCTTTTCCACTTTTGCCAGCGTCAAGAAGTGCGTCGATAAATGGTTTGGTTTTATCTCCCATTCCTTATTCAAAATGTAAATTCAGAACAAATAATAGATTAACCTTGGTGACTTTTTTAAATCAAGGGGAACCCTAAAAGGTAGTGATTAAACCAAATGAGACGAGTTGCAAATAAGTTCATCCTCCCCCAAAAAAATACTTCACGTTTGTATTTTACCTTCATCAGAAATCGATCTAAATACTCTTCGTTCTTCAATAACTTTGCCTAGAGCTTCTTCAAAATATTTTCTACAGTTTCTTTCTTTTCGACCAAAACCGTAAATGTGCCAGATTATCGGCAAAGTAAACCAAGGTTCTATAATTCTCCTTCTGAATGATGCTAGGGCTCTACACAAATTAAATCAAATTAAATCAAATTAAACAACATATCGACCATACTAAAGTGAGTAAATTGCCTAAGATTTGCCATTTCAGGAATTGTTAAAACGTACATGTGGGCTGCTTCAACAAATTTTACTTCTGAATCATTTTGAAACGATGTACTTTTTCCTAAAGCTGCCTCTGAAATTTTGAAAATCAAAACATTTTGGGTTAGCATTTCCCTTTAATTCAAGCTACAAAACACACCCTTTTTGTATATGATTTGTAACCTGTAACAAAATCCATGGTACACAGGGACAGAATCGGATGCAAATTTACACAGCCTCCAGGGCTCTCAACTTTTTCATATTTTTTCTTCAAAATGTTTACCAAAACTTTCGAGTGTTTATTAAATGAGTTTAAAAACCCATCAAATCTTTGGTATTTGAATGATGGATTAAGTAATTTCCTGTCCTCGTGCCACTTCTGACCTGTTTCAAAAATTAACCCGCAACTTATTTTCCATTAAGAAATTTATATTAGCTTAAAACAGTGAAATTAAATACCACTGGAAGTGATTAAACCATTTCCCATAAGCCATCGAAATGCTTCATAATCCCGACCTTTCTCAATATGTTTTGAAGTAGACAATATAGTCTAAAATAATTTTTTTGTTTGGCTTAGAGTTTTTATCAATAAGAAAATCATAGAATTGAAATTTGAAGGTTTTCTTACTTGAGCTGATTTGGCTTCAGTGATGATAACATATGGAGAATAAAATAGCCATACTCTTAAACATCTTCCATATTTTTGTACAGCCCTTCCAATTCTTTCAAGAACCTCTATTAAATTTAAGCGTCTTGGGTATAAATTATAAAAACTACAAATATCCCAAACATTCGATTTTTAATTTTTAATAGGTAATTACGATCGTTAGGAGACATGAAGATATACGCTGATCCTATCAAAGGTAATATTGGATGTCCAGGAAAGCGATTTAAAAGTTGTCCAAGTTTTGACATTGTCATTTGCCAGTATAATATCAGGCATAGTGTCGCAAGTAAAATAATGGCTAAAGAAGTCCCTGCAAAGTATTTGTTGTTGAAAATGGTTTATTTAGAACTTTGGTTTAAAATGGTTTTAAAATAGTTAATCTGTAAACTAGAACTTAACGAAAACTTACGTGTTAAACTAGGGCTCAGTCTTATTTCGCTTCTTTCCATTGAATTGTCAATTAGGCCAACACATGAGCTCAAGTTCCATCTTCTTCCGTTGGACAAAATGCCCTCTTCTTGTACTTGGAATAAATATGGATTCAAAATGAAACATTTTTTGTTTTGTATTTGCTCTTAAGCGTTACTAAATCCCCCACCTTACGTTCCCTGAACATTACGTCCACTGGAAATAATATGACCCCTTGACATTACACCCCTTGGACACTATTGTTCTAACTTGAATGTCATGCTTTTAAGTATCTGTACAGCGATTGACGTACACTAATATATTCAATTAAATTGAATTCAAAAAGTTTCGATTTCACATGGAGTTTTTGGGGATATAACATATGGGACTGGGACAGTGAAATTCTGGTTGAGAATCACCTTTATTGGGACCTAATTACTATTTGGGAACTAATAGGTCTCTATTAAATCCCAAATAGTATGTACGTATTAACGTATGCATGTGTATATACGTAACTATTAACTCGCTTTTTATATGCCACATTAAACTCTAAAAATTCTGGGTAATGCATGGTTTCGAAATTAAGAATGTATTAAAATATTGTCTTTGAGTCATTTATACACAGGCTCTACGGTAAGATTCTATAAAACCCCAGTAAAATAAAATTTCCTAAACATTTCATTAAAGACTGGAAATGTTAATGTAAAGCTACTTTATTTTGAGCTTTAAATGTTGAATTTATTTCTAATTCATCACTTACCGTATTTCTTAAAAACACTAATTCCAGGTTTCGTACTAATACTTCGTGTTTTGTTGGTGGGATTGTATAAGGTTTCCGCTTTTAATAGGGTGTGATTTTCTGATTTTAAGCTGATTTCTAGTGTATCCAGGAGCAAAATCGATTTCAGTTTTGAATATTTTATTACAGGGAATAAAACACAGTAGCTATCATTTTCGTTGTGATAAATCCATTCAGCTCTGGATGCTGAAGATCCTTCACACTGGTTTGTAATGACTATGCAAAGCCAAAATAGGACAGAAATTGTTTTCATCGTCCAGGGTATTATTATAGGGAAAATCGGGTTAAGGTTATGTGAATCAATGTTGATTTATTAATAATATATATTGTCTCCTTTATAGTCGAATTTCCATATTGCAACTGAACTTAACCTCTTCTCTTCTTTTAGTTTTTAAACCAAAAATTATATAAAGTCGGAACTGAGTACTTGTACAAATCAGCCTTTAAATCAATTTACCTAACTTTTTTTAATTAAAAGCTAAAGTAACTTAGCATGTTTAGAAAAAAAAGCCCGTATGGTGTCAAAATTATCTTCGTGAATAATCTTACAATTACATTGTTCTATAGCGATGTTACGTTAATTTTATGGTGAATTTATTTAATGAATGCATTTTTACATTACCGTAAAACTTGCTGTATAAGAGCCTAACTGCAAGGCAGAAAGAAAAAGAAGCCTTTAGAATAAAATAGCCTCTTATTATCAAATAAATTTTGCTTCTAAGGAGCTTTAATATGAAGACTTTTAGCTAAAATTTCTGGACAAATGTTAGCCCCCTATTGTAAACCAAGCCCCTGTAGGCTATTTGGTGGTGTCCCTTTACTTTTGACTGAAAAGGTGGAGGGTTCGAAACTTACCTCTAATTATATGCTTGTTAATCCTATTCGGCTCGGTGTGTCCTTTTCTTTGGGGGCTTTAAGTACGGGGTAGGTGTCCTTGGTATCTGGGCCGTTCATGGGTTTAATAGGTTGCCAACATGGATTTATTTATTTATTTATTTACTCATACAAGTGGTACCCTTACAATACGAGGTAAATTACAACACAGGATTGGTTACCCTCCCAAAGGGCCTTTATTAGGGTTCCTTTTTCAAAGAAAATTAGTTGTGGCTCGGAAATTGGCATCGAGAATTCGAAGCAGAAGCCATCATACTAATACGACGTGATCATGTTTGCACGGGGAATTGGTGAGCCACTTTTCTCTCTGAATACTTATCCGATTT
>JAQGBU010001498.1:0-12638 GCA_034698605.1 Isotoma decorata | reverse complement strand
GAACCCAGCTTGTTTAAGCGGTACCAGCTATAATCAGCCGGGCTAATTTTAGCGGTTTCCCAGCTAGAATTAGCCGAGATGCCTTTACTGGTGGTTGGGGTTGTGGGAAGGAATTGGAAGTGGCAGTGGCAGTGTGGACTGAATTCGACTGATTGAGTGAATAAAGTGAACAAGAAATGTGCATTCCGTTTGTTGGATCCTTTCTCACCTTCCTCTGCCTCTCAGTGAATAAGTTAGACTGAAGGGAGACACATGCACAATTCACTCAACATGTACAACATTTCTGGGCCGCTAATGGGCCATTCACAAATTAAAACACTTTTTCCTTGTTTTTATTTCCAAATATTTTACGATTTTTAATGAATCTAGGTCAAATCAGTTTTCCTAGCTGTACACAGAATTTCAAAATGGGGAGACTTATTCTATTTACTTAATTAATAATGTCCCTTTTTTCTCAATTGCACAAAGTCAATTTTTGGCCAGTATAAAAAAAAGTAAGTCCCTACGCTAGACTCTTGATTTCCCTTAATTTTAAAAAACCTTTAAAGCCTTGTTTTCAAGTTTTGGAATAAAAGCCTTTGTTGTGTTAACCCCGAAGCTCTTTAAGTGAATGTCAAGTGTTTAAAAAAATGTTGCTTTTATGGACACTTAAGTTGAGGATGATACGAATTACGTTTTTCCATGAAATAGCATTTAATTGCCCCTTCCTTAATGGCAAGGGCTATTTGTTTACTGTTGTAGGCCCAAGGCCCTTTTTTGTCATATAAATATTATTAGAGTGTACTTAACTGTCACCTCGTAATAATGCTGTATACATTTATAGGGGGCCTTTCCTTCACATTAGTCATTTGAAAGAACATACAGGCTAATTGGCTTAATAATAGTCATTAGTAAATATTATTAAGCCATTTATCCTCTCCCCATCACCCTTTCAAATCAAACAATATTCTAGCTGACTTTTAAGGACGAGTGGAAAATAAAAGGCAAAATTTGTGAACAGACCTACAGTAAGAAGCTAGAAAGCGAGTGAATATTTGTGTTCATCGCATAATAGTAGAAAAGGAAATGAAATGGGTGAGCCTAATTGTGGGCCGCTAATAAGAAGCTAAGACAATAGTATTATTTTTGCATTTAACTCCTTGCCGTATGTAGAGGGGTCAAAGGTCGAAGGTGAGGTGAGGGCCTCATATCATGACAGATGGGAATAACTAGATATTTCTAGTATTGTATGATGAGAATCCCGCCTTGTGATTTCATAGGGAATGGTTTGATTGGCGCCTCTGGAGGGAAAGACCACGTGCTCACATATTCCTCTACTCTCGGGCCACTAAAAATCTAAACCCATACGGAATAACATCTTTATTTACTACAACGCATTTACCTTACTTATTTCTCTATGAATGCAATGGAATATATGAATGAATAAGAACGGTTTTATCCCTTCTTCCTCATGACTCGATGATGGCATTCTCCTTCTGAGATTCCTTTTCCTATCTTTCCTCCTTCATTTATAGGCTACTGCTGGTGGCCCTTTTGGGTGAAGAAGCCTTCACAACCCATTTATAACATTCCTTTCTATTGTCTTTTGGCACTTGAACAAAGAGATCCTCACATCGTATTTCTAGCATTTCAGGCAGATGAAGGATGACCAAAAGGTGTTTGTCGGCTATTTCTTTTGGTCACTCATTCTTAACTTCATACAAAACGTTCTTCAACTTGACATTTTAGCCAACACCTTCCTTTTTACTATAAGTGAACCTTCTACCTACCTTTAGATACACTAAAGATAAGTACCCTCCAATACATCAAATACCGTAAAACATGATTTAGAACCCCATGGGCAGTTATATTTTTAACCCTCCGAAAAGGGTGGGGCTCTATTCCGGGGGGGGGGGACTTATAGTTTCAAAGCAAAAATCAAAGAACATTTTTATCAAAAAACCAATATTTTGTGTCTTCAAAATCAAAAATTTCTTACAATTTTGGATGTATAATCTTCTGTATAATCTTCTGTATAATCTTCTGTATAATCATTTGGATGTATTTTGGATGTATAATCTTGGGTGTAAGCTAGATGCAGACTCTCTGGTATCTTTATTAAGGAGCGGAGCTTCTTTATTTGAATGCCCGTGACGTTATTTTTTCAAACCAGTCGCTAGACCTGGGGAGTTATTTATGGGGGGTTCTAAATCGCCTTTTACGGTATATGTCTATTTCAGTTGCCCAAGGCAGAAGCAGATGTAGATGATGTAGCGCACACATTGTTTTTCAATTTGATGCAAATAAATAGGAGATTCAGATCAGGATTCATTATAGTTTTTTATGAAACTTGTACCAATCTTATTGGTGGTTAAAGGACAATAAATTTTTTCAAAAAACCTTAAAACCAGATCAATTTCAAATAACTTCCCAGTGCAACTTGATTTCGCCCGAGCCTAGGCATAAAGACTTTAATTTCATAATAGGTGACGAAAAATAAAATTTGGCTTCGGATGTCATGTAACCTTGCAATTTGCAACCCTAATGCAAAATTTCATCTTTTTCGGTTGACTTTGAAAAAGTCGAAGGGGGTCACCCTGTAGGGTCATTCAAATCACAAAAAAGGAAAGTCGGCTTCAAGTTTCATGTAATGTTGCTATTTCTAACCCCCATGCCAAATTTCAGCTTTCTATGATGATTTTCAAAAAATTGGCTTAAATTTGCATGACCGGTGGGGTTTTTAGCCCACCACGGATCACCAGTTGACCAACATTTGCCAATCGAACTCGGTTCCTGATCTGGCCCAATACAGGCGTGGTCAAAATTTCATGCAAATCGTCAAACCGTTCTTGAGTTATCGCCAGACAGACAGACAGACATACCGGGTTCATAAGCCCTAGGCTCGGGCTAAAAATTTAATCTTGATTATGACTGCTTTTTTTTTAAATGTATCTAGATTTCAGGGCCGTATATCTCGAAAAAATGTTGGAGGGGGTTTTTTTCCCAGGTGAGGCAAGAAAGTTGCTATAACATACATTTTTACACTTTGGAGGACTAGTGATTTAACAAAATTGTATTTTTGTTATCTTGGGTTATATTTTGTAACAATTTCTAGACGATGAGGAGTTATACAGTAGGGTTTCCATATAACTCCAACCGGGTCTACATCTAAGATCAAAGGTTCGAATTCCTTCAGAACGTGAATCGCAAAAGGTACTTGTGGCAGTAAATAGAGAATGTGCGTTATCTATATTCGTTTGCATATCCATTCAGATATTCAAATCTCCATTCCTGCCCCAACCTTTGCTTCAACTTGCCCATTTCCTTCCCTTTAGTAAATATAGTTAGTTGGTCCTTATTCTACTTCCGATAATTCCTTCTCTCTTGTAATCTCTCTCATCCTTGCCTTGGCATGAAAGCCACGAGGGTTCGTTTCCTTATCATCTCAGACGAGACTTATACCACGACCCTCTCTGTTCTTTATTTTGTAGTGTCTTTATATCTTCATTCTGTGTGTTTTGCCTCGACCCTGCATAAATAACTCAAGTACGATAAAGAAATGAATTCCTCTTTTGGAATAACTTTGTTGAAAAAAGTTTAGTTCAAATTCGTGTACAGAGCAGAAGCCACTTTCAGAAAGCAATTGAATTTTAAGTCTTGAAAGCAAAGTTAATATAAGAGGATGAAGTGTTATGAGTTGCTGGTGTGCTTGTTCCTGGGGGTGGTCGTTTTATTAGCAGTAGGAGTGGTTTTCTTTGGTCTCCAGTCTAGAGAAAGTGGAAGTGACACTCCTAGTAATGACTCTCTTGTTGCCACAAATACCACGAATGATAATGACGATAACCCTTCCCTGCTAGAAAAAAATGTCACAAAGGAAAGTGGCGACAACTCTTATCTTGTCGACAAGAACATGACAACTGTAAATGACGAAAACTCTTCCATTGTGGACAGAAAATATGTTGAAGTTATGGAGGTGAATAGAGAAAACTGTTCGATTTCAGATGAAAAAAAACCTCCTACCAAAAAAGGTAATTTCTGAGGGTGGGGGAGTATTTTACGGCAGAGAACTGAATGTGTTTGTGTCTGAAATTCATTGGAAACATTCAATGCCTCATTTTACAGAATTCAATTGAAAATTAGAAAATGAAGTAAAACATTTTGAAAGAACTTATAAGGTATGTTTTTTGTTTTCAGAGTATGAAAAAAGGTTAAGGTTCAGGTTAACTTTTGAAAAAATACTGAAGAAGTTGAATAATAAAACATTCGAGCTGCTCTTAAGTAACTTATCGAGTTTTAATGATCCAGACTACAAATCTGACTCAGGTGTAAAAGCTGCAGAGTGGCTCATTTCACAGTTAATCCAAACCATCAAAAACAACATCGATTACACTGGAGATGTGACGATAAGGCAATTCCCTCATTCATGGAAGCAACCAACTGTGATAGTGAGATTTGAAGGGACGGACCCTGCACTCAAATCCCAACTTGTTCTTCTTGGGGCTGATTTAGATACAAAATATGAGAACAATTCTACACCAGGTTTGTAACCGGCCCTTGTCTAACTTACTTTAACTGTTTAACTTTAGTGTAACGGTAGAGTGACCATCCGTCCCGGTTTACCCGGGATATTCCCGGTTTTTACACCCAGTCCCGACGTCCCGAAAATGTCCCGGTTTCGGCTTCGCGTCTGTTTTATTATTCATAATATTATTTATATTGTACTGCGAAAAAGTATGTATTATTCATACTTTACTGCGAGTAAGCATATTATTATTCCTAATATACTACGCATATCTATATTATTGTTTATACTAATGTTTTCCGGGTTAGTTATGTTCTATATGTAATGCTATTGAGTGTTTAGTGTAAAAATTTTAGGACCTCAGAAAAGGGTCGAAGTTCGGTTGAACTGGAGTTGTATTCCGGGACGACGGATGATTTAGGGAAGGACGGGATCTCCTTTTGATAACAAAAACAGAAGTGTGGAGTATATCCAAATGGGTTTTAAAACGTAACCGGCAGGGGGTTTTAAAAGGGCTACTTGCTAAAACTGTCCCGGTTTTTTCATCGGGATCGGTGGTCACCCTATGTAACAGTAGAGCAAAAAACAAGTCAATACTCACTAAAAATCCCTCCAACACCCTTATATTTACTTTTAAAGCGTTCTTGTTATTTAAGGGCCCGGGGACAACGTAGGTGGAAGTGTCGTTTTATTAGAAACCACAAGGGTCCTTTTAGAGGCCAACTTCATCCCAAAGCGGTCAATTGAACTTCACTGGTACGCTTCAGGCGAAGACAGAGAAAAGCAGCGGGGTGAAATAGAAATCGCTCAATGCTACACAAGGTCGGGGCTGAATGTTATCAGCATGGTGAAATTCGACACAATATGTTATTTTCTTAAAGACGATAGGAAACCTTTGGGATATAAAGTTAACATAGCGACAAAGAAGCGTCTGTGGGAATCCCAGGTTGATAAAACTGATAACGCTTTGGCAGATTTCCTTGTAACTGTTGAGGAAACGTTCGTGCACTGGAATGACAGGGTGACTAACATTCGTTGTAGAACCGATGGATGCTACTCGGATAACGCTTCATGGTCTGCTTATGGTGTAAACGCAGCGTGGCCAATTGTAGCTCCTTGCAAAGTGTATCCTGAAAAGTACCCTCAAACTATTTTAAGCAACGTTCGAGCACTAAACTTGGCAAAGTTTGCTACTGTTTATGCTACTGAAATTGCTGAGCCTAAAAATGTTAATTAGAATTCATCATTTTAAAACGTTTTTACTTTTACAATGAAAAACGTCCCATCCCTTTCACTTCATACTTTCGATTTACTTTTAATCTAGATCTCTGATTTTTCTTAGGTGAAGAGGTTATTCGTCGATACTGTGTAGTAGCCGCGGATATTATTTTACCTCTTAAGTTAAATAGACTATGAGAAATTGAATTAGAACAATGTTTTTCCCCTTAATGAAAGATACCTTAACCAATTCACATACGTTTTGAAGTTGTATCTGATTTGTGTATATATTGACGAGGACGAGATTGTTTTTTAGAGTGAATGCAGTTGTATTTTGTCAATTAGTTACAAGTGCGTTTGCAAGATAAATTTAGTTAAGTGCTATTGATTGTTTAAATGGTGACTGGTAATTATTATTAAATCCTTTATTGTCTTGAAGTAACTTTGTTCAACTCTTACCTTTTTTATTCACGGGGAGACCTTTGGAATAGGTTGATATTTCATAATTTAAGGAAGATACGTGTTGTCAGAATAGATTTGTAATGCAATTGAATCATTTTTTAATTTCATTCCATGTAAAAAAAATTACACTAGATTCTTAGAAGAAAGTTACGATACATGGGCAGTAGTGGCCATGTATCGTAACTACTTCCTTGTATCTACTGCCCAGTAGGATAATTCATGTCCGTGGCTATGCAGAAATCTCTTACTATTCTCAAAATATTAAGCTTCATATCAAACAATTTTCTAAATACCGACATATAATTGTCAATCATTAAATACCAGGGGAAGAAAGTATTTTAATTGATTTGATTGACTATATTAGACTATAAGGGGACTACAACTGTAACAAATAGTGAAATTCTAATTGAACTATAGGTCAGGTTGGGCACGGAACCCCGACCTCTTCTAAGGTTACTTCCACTACTGCCAGTATAATGTAACTTTACATTACTGGCAGTAGTGGTAGATTTGCTCCCATAAGCTATAATGCTAATTTCAAAATTAAATAACGGTTTTCTGTAAAATCTTAGTCCATTAAAATCATCTCGCTCTTTATTGAAACAACAATTGTTCATTTTTATTTCCCAGCAGTTAGATTACATTACAATTTAAAATTACCTACACATATGTCTCTATACTTCAAACTTGTTAAACACACCTGATCCCTTAGCGTATAGCAATTAAGTCTCGTTTAATAATTGAAAGCGTATTTTCCATTCCATTTGGATATTCTGGAATATCTTTTTCCAACTTTTTGCTTAAAAATCCCTTCTGTCCACTTGCAACAAATGACTCTAGAATGGCTGGTGAATATTTGAAAACTCTTTCTTCCCTATCTTCATTTTGAGTACCCCAAGTTTGCTTAAGAAAGTGAATAAGAATGGAATGCTCAGTCTCCTCAAGCCTCTTTTTAAATTCAACAACCTCAACAGCATTTACGACATAACCGATTTCCTGTGCAATTGACACTAAATCTGTTTCATTGTTTGCATATGGATTGTCCACATTGTACACGTCATATCCTGCCTTATCATCAAAAAATATTCTGATTGATAAGTGACTACAAACATCGACGGGGAGAATGTTTATGGGGGAAGGTGAGTTTGGCATGTAGCCCAAATGAAGATAACTCATTAGCCACACGTAGCATCAATTCATTATTGTCGTAAGTTGCATTTGCCCCTGTTTTGCTGTCCCCACCGATAACCGGAAATCGGAAAACCTTTGCAGTGAGACCTCGTGTCACAGCTTCCCCCACTAAAAGATCACAAAGGAATTTGGAAATTGGATAGCCTAAATTAGGCATTTCGTCAAAGTCTTCTGGAGTTGGCCAAGTCTCTGACATGCATTTGTTTTCATCCAAAGTTCCATTGGCCACAATACTTGACGCATGGTACATTATTTTGGTTTTATTTGAAAATGCAAATCTTAGGATGTTTATCGCCCCAAGCACATTAATCGCTTAGACTTTTTCGATTTGAGAGTACTTTTCAAATATTTCTTTGAGTAGGCAAGGACCCAAACTACCCGTTGCTCCTGTCATAAAAATTGTTTTTATGTCCGATAACTTACAATTCGATTGAGTTTCGAGTTGTATGTCATCTGGAAGTTGACAGTCTTCTCGAATCAGTTTAATAAGTTGTTCTCGTGTTAGAGTATCTTCTTTAGCATCACCACAAATGACATGATTTAGTTTAGAGGAAAGTGAGTTGATATTGGGACAGTCTTTAATAGCATTTACAGTAAGGGTAGCTCTCTTACCGAATGTAGATTGTATCCCGTTCTTCATTTCGATCATCATCAAGGAATCCAGACCAATGTTTTGAAAGTCTTCACTGTCATTCAAAGTGTCAATATCATCAAGTTTCAAAATTGCACCGACCAAATATCGTGGCTGCTATCGTTACAGTCCAAAGAGAATGATCATAGTTCAAATACAAGGTCAATATTGTACCAAATAAATGCACTGTTTTGTCGCGAATATTTTTTATATTTTACCCTCAATTTTTATATTTTACACTTTGGAAAAACTTCTGAATTACCTTTTTTTTTTAAAGAACTAAACAACCTGTTTTTGTATAAAATGGCCTTAGCTTTAGAGAAGGATAAGAGTTCAATCGGAGCATTAACCAAGGCTTCTCATTTCATTATCAATAATCCGTCAAATAGGACAGTTGCCTCTCCTTACGTAAGAGCCCGTTCAACCAGGAGGACTAGGAAATCAGGTGGAAGTAAAAGGCACCCCTCCAAGACTGAGCATCAAGTACCCCCTTCAGGATGGGCTTCTCCCCCAAGGGACATGCCTTTAAAATACAGGAAAGCAATGCTAGAAGCTGTCCTTAGACAAGGCCCTCCAGTCCAAAGAGGTGACGATACTTCACTACAAAATGGTCAAAATAAGGAGCAATACAAAAAGGAACCCACTGTTTTTTCCTACACATCCTCTCAAGACATCCCAGTCTTCAAGAGGTCACTTATTTTTATCCAATTATATCCCAATTGTCTTGACAAATTCCCTATTAATGTCTAAAAAGGGAATTTCTTACGATACCCAATATAGAAAGGGTACTTAAGGGCTAGCATTCAAAAGAGGTAGCCTGTAAGGATCCTTTTTTTAATGAAGACATGAATATTTTTTAATAACTAATTTTGACAATTAATGAATATGTTGTGAATGCTTTGAGCACTCTAAAACCAAAAGAAACCCAAAGGCTTATTGTCATACCAATTACCGTAAAACGCGATTTAGAACCCCATGGGAAGTTATTGTTTCAAAGCAATTTTTAATGCCGGTTTAACATGAGGAGATAGGGACTTTTAACATTTGAAGGATAAGAGGGATGCGGCTTTATTCCAGGGGGGTTCTAAATCGCGTTTTACGGTGTATTTAATGAGTTTAAAGAGGCTTCATAAAAACATTGGAAGTTTTCACAATCTCTGAAAATCTAAAATGATAAAATTAAAATGTGTAAAGATGCCAAAATAATGCTAATAAATCATAGCCAAACCTAAATGAATGAAATGAATGTTTTTGAAAACAGATTAGGAGTCCGTAGAGTTTCCAAAGCCCTTAAACTAGTAAACGATTTGCCATGTGCCAAAGATGTTTTTCCACCCACAGTTCTACCCCAGTGGTATCTCTCTCTCTATTCTCATGACAAACTCCCATGGGACAATTCATATCACAACTGGCTCATCCTGTCTAGGGGAAAACTTGGACAAAATGTAAATAAAATTATTCATTATCATCATTATCTAAAAGCTACCATAAATCTAGATTTAAAAACCCACCCAGAATACAATCCGACCCTCCCTATCCCTTCCCTATTAAAATTGCCCATCTTCCCATGCTAAAGTTAAACACATTACCCGTACATTTGTTGATATTAAAATGTATCTCTTGGATGTAGATCCAACCCCGTTTTAGATGGTTCTCTAACGAAGACCCTTATAACCGGAGCCAAGTCATCAGCAGAGACTTCATTTCCTCCCTTCATGACCCAATGGCAAAGGAATTCTTGTGCAAAAAATCAACCAAATCTCTTCTTATTAAAAATAATCTAATTAACAAAAACAATGAAGTATTTTGCACCCTCAGAGAATTTAATCAACTCAGAGAAATGATTTTCCAAAGATCAAAAGAAACAATTGTTCAAATGATGAGGGGAAAGGTTAGAAAAACCTTCAAATTTAAGTAATATATTCTTTTTCCAAATAAAAGTGCTAAATAGCTTTACTCAATAAAAAACAATCTTCCACAAAATATTCAAAAAAACTTGTCTGAAAAATGTTAAGATCTTAAATTTTAGGTTGAAGGAGCCTCAGCAAATGGAAAGCATTTGAAACTGCTTAGAAAAGGAGATAAAATGGATAATTCTAAAGATAAGATGATGAAAAATCGAAACGAGAAAGTCAAGTGCATTTTGAGGAATGAAGAAGACAAAAAAGTGATGGAGTAAGTCTTATATCTAAGCACATGCATCTCAAATACCATAAGACTTCATTTAGAACCCCAGGGGGCTACTTGCTTGTTTCAACAATTTAAAATGTCACTTAAACCTGGACAAATAGGGACTTTGACATTGAAAGATTGGGTTATCTTTCAGCTAGGCTTCTAACTCCACTTCTAGGCTAATTCATCTGAATTCAAACAATTGCCAAAGCTCAAAAATTGTTTGAAACTTTTGATAGGACAAAGCAGAAACTATTATACAAAGAATACCAATCCATAAGTCACGAGTGTAACAAAAAGTTAAGGCAACAAAATGTTGCAAAAGTGGGATTAGAAAAGCAACTCAAAGGCCAACAAAGAATGTGCAAAATCATAAAAAAGGAGACTCATTCAAAGCAGAAATCCTTCTTAAGTCTTCTTCGTAAAGAGGTTGAGCCTGGCCTAAGAATAGAGGAAATTCACACTCAACAGATGGATAAGGGATACTTAAAGGTCAACCGTTATTTTATAAGGGTCCTCACAAATAATTTATTATTTTTCTCCAAAGAATCCCCATTTCTGGAACTCGTAAATTTCTTTAAAAATGTTTACAGATCATTCACGAAATTAGAATGAGGGACGAAAATTTGGAAAAAAATCAGAAAAAAGAAGAAAAAATAATGAAAGACTTAATGAAACAAAGGCAGGAAAATATTGCTAAAAGAGAGGAACGTTACAAACGACTAGCAAATTCTTTGCGTAAAATATTTACATCTTAAAATCATTCATTCTAAAAATTTTGAAACTTTTTTTAATCCATTTTGAAGTTTTTGTTTGCTCTGAATTTGTTTAATTAGCGGCTAGACTAGCGAAAAAGAAAGTAGAAGAGCAAAGAATTTTTAAGTTGACGAAAAAGTACTTTCTCATGTGGAGGGACAAAGTTCGTAAAATGAAGGAGGAGAAAAGGGCCTTCGATCCCCTTCATGAGACAGGATGGTCCAAAGGGACCGCAAAGAACTCCTTCGCAAATACCGTAAAGAAATACAGAGAGGTGGCTGACTCTCGTAAGTCATTGAATCCCACTTCTTTCTTAACTCTTCTCTTATCCCTTGATACGGAGGGACGACCCCTTGAACAACATACACTAAGAGAGAGATAAGACACACTTACATTCATCCTTACCTTTTAGTCCCCACTCTGCTTATCACCCCATAACATGAAAAAGTACCCATCCCCTTAATCCCCTTAAAATATAAAAACTAACCCTAACCTTTTTTCTAGAGGGAAACGACGTGGGCAAGTTTATGTGGGCCGTACTTAAAATTAAAATGGACCAAGAAGAAGAAGAAAGCCAAGCAGAATGGGAAAGTATGCCTAGCAAAGGTAAAAATACGGAAAAGGAAGTGGGATATGAAGTGTACGTTGAAAAGGGTCCAGTTGGACCCTCAACCCCTGCGGAAAGGGAAGCAAGGGCTCAAAACATTAGGAAAATGGAAGAGGAAATAAAACAAAGGAATATAGAAATACGAAAACAATCACAAACTAAATGGGCTGAAATGCACAAGTTACAGGAACACTACATCCAACGCCTAAGGCAAGTCCATAAAATAATCTAAAATAGCTCAAAAAGGACTCATTTTAAAAATGATTTTTAAAAATTAGAGAGGAAAGAGAGGCTAAACTGTTGGCAGAAAGAGCTGAAATGAAGATGAAGAAAGAACGAAAGACAAAAGAGTCAGTGGGTCGGGCCAAATGGAGAATACTCAGAAATTCAGTTTTAACTAAAAAATCAACTTCAAAACGAAAAAGTTCCTTGGTTCCAGAGGCAGTCAAATCCACCACAAAAGATAGCCCAAGCCTTTTAGCTTCAATGCAATTAGGCAAAGCGTCTGATACTCCCAGGTCATCTAAGCCTTCAGTCTCAGGTCAACAGTCAAAGACAATTGGGTCAAAGGAAGCTGTTCAAGTTGCTCCTAAAAGTGAAACTGATCCCCTATCATCTCACACCTCAAAGCTCAGTCAACGAAAGCCATCCACTTCTAAATGAACGATTTTAGCTCATTTAAAAAGGATTCGAAAATCACTTTATCCGAAATGTTAATCAAATTTTAATTTTAAATGATTAAGGAGACAATTATGATGTGTAGAAAGAGTAAAAAAAAACGCACTAGAATTTTATAAGACAATTACTTAAATTTTTATTTACAATTGAAAAATTGATTCACACTGTTGGGTTAGATTTTACATGAAAATTGTGTTAAACCCGAAAAGTTTACCCATAATGTAATATCCTAACGTTAAACTGGATTTAAAAACCCTTCCGGAATACAGTCTCAACCTCCTTTCCTCAACCTACTTTATATTATATTATACTTAACTTTGTAAACATTTATCTCTACTCTAGTTTTTGACGAATTTTGTATTTGTAGTCGTTGGGTGGAAATCAGTAAGGAAGATTCCTATCTGTAAACCTTCAGACAATAA
>JAQGBU010001497.1:0-12639 GCA_034698605.1 Isotoma decorata | reverse complement strand
CCCCTGATGAAAATCAAATTAATATTGAATTTAAAACATGTTGTCGATAAATAAATGTAAAATCTTTCTTAATCCATTGAATTCAAAACATGTTGTCGATAAATAAATGTAAAATCTTTCTTAACCCAACATCCATGAATTTTATAAAATATCATGAATTCTAACAATCCGCATGAATGGAAAGGTACAAACTTACTGTAGTTATTTGACCTAGATTCGATTTTTTCAGTGACAGCAAAACACGGTTTTTCAGTATTGATTTACAAATCTTTATACTAAACCAATGGGTCTAGTTGAAAAACAATGGTTTCTTTTATATAAATATACCCAAAACGATGTCCAAAGATTGGCTTTCGGGCATTATAAATTCACTGATCAATATTTCACAAACACTTTCCAAGTTAAATCTTGTCAATTTTTTTGTTACTAAAAAATCTGTCAAAAAATTTAAATATCGACCTGAACAGGCTTATAAAACATTTTAAAGTTCAAGCTCATCCGTGGATAAAGTCCATTTCTATGCGAGTTAAAAAATCTATTCCTAAGAAACATACCTAATTGATTTATCTCTTAAGTTTATCTGGTTGAAGGTGAACTTTAGGAACTTGGTGAATAATGCATGAGCCTTCTGCGGAACTGATGCATATGGACGGAAGCATTTCCCAAAAAATATTGAGGTATCAACTTTGTAAGTTTATTGACTATGTACTGTCCTATGTCCTATTCATGGTCATCATCAAGTCTCTTGCGTTACAAGTATTTTCATATCATGACATTTTCCCCATCATCATGATATTTCCATATTTCCTCCAAAGTTTATACATTATTGAGTAGAATGTTTGATACAGTAATATCATCATCTTTTAATGTCGTTGTATCAAACCCAAAAGGCTCTGGTCTCTGAAGTATACATCTAGTCTAGGATTTAAATTGGAACCAATATAAAAATACAAAGATTTCATTGATGATAATGTCATGACATGGGTAATCTAAAAGTACCTTTGGGTTTTGTTTAGTTCAATAAGGTTTACAAAGAAAGTCAGTTGGATTTAGACTTTTCTAAAGAGAAGAGTGTGACTGCTACTCAAAATAGCTACCAAAATATTAATAAAATCTCAAAAAGTCTTCAACAACTTTTCTACTGCTACTCCAGTACTACTGCACTGCAGCTAGTAGGTTCTTCTTGTAGTTTTAAGTTTGTAGGAACCTCTAGATTAGAAGAGGGGACAAAAAACATATTTAATAAAATAGTAAAACAGTAGTGCTATCAGATAAGCAAAATAATTTTATTTATTAGCAACAAGAAGTTCAGCAGTTTGAAAAATTATTTTCGTAGGAATTCAATTCATTTTCTGTTCATTAATTTTGATTCAAAAGAGTTTTGCAAAAAAAAAATCTCAGAATCCAGTATGGATCAACGCATTAAGAATTGTACTACTGACCCCGATCTATCGATTTCCGATGAGATTGTTGACTTCGTTCAGATAACAATAGAGCACATTACCCCAGATTTCCTGCACGCACATCCATATGCTGCAATTGCAGTAATACTATTGCTCTACTTTTACTGGAGCCTCTTTCTCCGACCTTTCGACCTTTACAAGGTAAAAAAATTAATTAAAAAAGTTATTAACATGAATTTCGATAGCTTGAGCCATTTTTAGGAAATTGTTTAAACTGCAGCTTTTATGGGAGGTTGATAAATATGATAACTTTATATTTCCATGCAATTGTTGGGCATTACTGTGTATCTAAAAAATGCTTACTTCCTAAGGATTTTACTGAATATGGTTTCGACGAGTTCAAGAATGGATGGAAAGGTAATAATGCAAATAAAAAACGAGTGATAAATGAAGTGAGACTAAGGCGAAAAGTTGGGGATCTTCCACCATCCTTTCCAAATGGATGGTTCGCTATTTTGGAATCAGATAAATTGAAAAAGGGAAAGGCTGAGGAAGTTTATGTTTTAGGTAAGACTCGATGATTTGAATAATCTTTGAGTACATATATCATTGGTATGCCATTGGTGTTCATATATCATGATGAATTTAATAACTTAACAACATCCATCGTAATTTTAAAATCTTGTATTATTTTCGTCATATTCGTTAAAAGTAATAAGTTATAAACTAAAGAAAAGGAAAAAGGATATACAGTTCCTTCTTGTTTCTTCACGCGTACACAAAGCTGACCTAAGATGTCAAGAAATTGGTAAATTAGAAGTAAATAGGTTCATGCATTTTACAGAACAAAACCTGGTAGCATGGAGAGGGGACAGTGGGACATCATACGTAGCAGATGCCTACTGCCCTCACCTAGGGGCACATTTAGGAGTTGGGGGTACGGTCAAGGGGGAATGTATTCAATGCCCTTTTCATAGCTGGGCCTTTGATGGGGACAACAAAGGAAAACTTAAGAGCATTCCTTATGCATCCTCAGGTACGTGTTTGTTTTTTAACCCTTTAAGTACCTTTGTTAAACCCCGGCCATGGTATGTAAATGTTATTTTTCTATATTATATCTGCATGTGGAACATTCTAATCTGATACTTTTTAACTCTTTATGTTGATTAAAATCCAATTCTTGCATCTTGTAGTTCCTGACTTTGTAAAGCTCAAAATGTGGACCACTTTTGAGACAAATGGGTACATTTTTTTGTGGTATCACGCTGAAAAAGAGGAACCGTCCTGGTTCCCTGATAAATTACCTGAAGTGAACAATGGAAAATGGGCTTATCGTGGTCGATCGGAATTTCAAGTAGCTTGCCACATACAGGTATTGATTCTGCGTTTTTTCTGTAGATTTACATGGGTTATTACTTTATTGTTTGGTTCCCAAAGGAAATTCCTGAAAACGGAGCAGATGTGGCCCATCTAAATGTACTTCATTCCTCAGCCGTCCTTTGTGGTGATAACCCTGAGACATCGTTATTCTCATGGGGTTTCATAAAACATGGATGGACAGCTAAATGGATACCTAATCCTGACCCGAAGCGATTGTATGAATCCCTCTTGAAAGTGAATCATAAAATGATTCTATTCGGTTCTATGTCGTTGATACCATTATCCGTTGACGTTCATCAGGTTTGCGTTTATTTGTATTTTAATTACATTTCTAGCATCAAATATTTTATATGGTTTTGCTTACAAATTTTAAATATCAGACTGGACCAGGTATAGTTTTGATGTATTTTGATACAAGCCTTGGAAAGGGAGTTTTAATACAAACGGTGACACCAATTGAGCCTTTATTGCAGAAGGTTACCCATCGTTTCTACACTTCATCCACGCTTATTCAACCGATAGCTAAACTGATGCTTAATGGCGAAGCTGTTCAGGTGAGACAGCGTTTGCACAAAGTTGTAATAAATAATATCCTATGTCGCAAGAGTAGTTTTTTATATTCTGTAACTTTCTGGAAATACTTCATTTACAAGTTTAATTCATTTTTTCTTCGTAGATTGCGAGAGATATTAGAATCTGGAACCGAAAGTGCTTCGTCAGTAGACCTGTTTTGACAAAGGAAGATCAACCGATCAAAACCTACCGACGATGGTTCTCGCAGTTTTATTCAGAAAACAGTCCGCGTCATTACTTTGGTAATGGCAATGACGTCAATGCTAATATGTTTTGACATTGAAATGACTATTATTGTAGTTAGGGGTCAGTAATAATAATGATGGTGATACTTCAAAGACAACTATTAACTAAACTAAGGGTTATCGTGGGCTATGTACAACCTAAAACATTTTTCAGGGCACAATTTATCTTTAGATTGCTATTGCCGTCTTGTAACTTTAGCTTGAGTGAAATTAATCATTAATAGGCATATGAAATATTATATTATGATGATTAACTTCTTTAGATTATCGTCCCTTTCGTTAAGTTAATTTAATTTATATGAGATACATTCTTAATAGAGGAATTTGGATTTAAGTTCAATAAATTTACATTACACTATTTAAAAAAGTTGAAGCAGTTGATGGCTTAGATTTATTTTCTTATTTCCCATCAACATGAGGACAACAATATTTCTTATCCAAAAAAATAATTTAGGCCGACATAAATAAATAATCCGCTTTGCTATAACAATTTAAGTACCTAATTACAACAACAAACTAGCTAACTACACAAAATAACTTACACAAATTATGAAAGTTGTAAGTAAATCTTACCTAACAAATAGTAAATATCTAAAATTATTTTCGTCATACTTTCTATAGTTCCTTCACATCGTCCTTTATAATTGTTTTTATATCAATAATTACTTAACCTGCTGTGCACAGACGTTACTTTTTGAGTCGATCACGGTTGAGAAATCAGTCGGATTTTCCGTTAATATTTAAACAACGGAATACATTTGTAAAAGAAAGACCTAAAACCCTAAAACTCTTAGACTACCCTATCAACTGTCAATTTGCAGAGTAAATTTAAAGTGAAATCTTACTTCCTAACTTTCTACTACATACATTACAATGCTGTCTAGATCAATTAGAAACAGACTTTTAAAAAAGCGTTTAACTAGTTTCAAACAGTGGCTTGTTTAAAAAAAAGCCATCACTACTTGCAACCGACAGCAGTTACTCACTATTGTGTAACATTAAACTATTGTTAATAACTGCGTTGCGCTCGTTAAATACTAAACACATATTTAACACAAAACAACCGGATTATAAAGTTGGCTATTCCAAAATCACTTGGTTAATAATAGTAGGTAGCTTAATAACATTTATCTTTTAAACGTTTAGTCTACATTCTTGCTAATGAATTTTAAGCACATAATACAACTAAATCTACTTTGTATGTCCTACTTGAAGAAAATCTCCGCAAAAAATAATAACACTAATAATACCTTACTACATGAAAAAAGTGTATCCTTGGTGTGAAACGAAAATAAGCCTAGCTCAGTGACAATGACAATAAAAAACAGTACGAACGTTAACGAAGCTCATAAATTTTACAACACATTGGAACAAATTTACATAGACAGGTCAAAAATAAAGTTAATAATATATATCTATAGATGTATATCGGTGTAGTTATGATCAAAATGACCTGCCATAGGCTTAAGAATTATCCATACAAAAACAAATCCAATATTTAACATTTTGGCTTGCTGTATTTATGAATGAAGCCTTGAATTGAGACGCCACCAACCAGGTCGTTTCGGGAATCCAAGTTTTCACAAAATAACTATATGATAAACATAGTATTATCGAAGTTATTATGCATGTCTTTTGAATCAATTAATTGTACAGAACTTGAAACAGGGGCTTTGTCTTCTTATCTGAAGTATCTACAGAATTCTTTCGTAGCTCTCGACAACTCCTTGGGACTTCGTGCACTGAAAATTAAGAAATGACTCCCATATTATTTCATTTTACAATCCCAATGTCAATTAATATAAAATATCTGATTCACAATTACTTCATCGCTTGTTTATGGTACAACTGAAGTTGTTCTAATGTAGCTGTCTGGCTGCCCAGAGCGGTCCTTTCTGGAAGTCTTTTTAATGCATCTTCAAACCATACAGACGACTCCTAAATAAAAAAAAATATGTTTTGCAAATGCTTAAAAAACGTTATCACACACATTTCCAACGCTTGCTCTCGTCTACTCACCTCAGGCATAACTTCCTTAATTTCGTAAACCAACTCGGCGATATCGTGAACAGTATATGTAGGCAATGAAAAGATAACTCCATGGATAATCATAAAAAGTAAATGAGGTGCATGGTGAGTTAGAATATTTTTTACTAATGCCTGCCTTTCCAGGAAATTTGGTTCTTCTTTATGACGTCGTCCAGCATGTACCATATCATATAAAAACTTCATGACAGAAACATTCGCTTCTCTGTGATCTAGTTGCGTGGCCTGTGTTGCACATTGAACCAAAGATCCGATGATTTCTGACTTCAATAGGGCAACAGGACATCTCTGTAGATACCTGTGGGAAAAAACATTTGCATTTAGTACAGTAATTATTTTTGTGCCCATTCTGTAATCATACCTAATGATATTGAGTGGTTAAGATTTCCTGCTTTTATTTGTATTTGCGGTTTCCGCTGAAGACACCATGCCTATATAATTATTTAGGTTAGCTACAAACTAATTTTCTCTTGCCCATTACTAAAAAGTGTCTCATCGCATTGATTTTAAATTTGCTTTAAAGGGACTGTAAGTAAGGTAATTATATTTTTAAGCATGATTTAACAAAATTTATATGCCTGTGCTGAAGATTTACATGCATAACTTGTTTTTTACGAATTAGGGATTGGAATGAAGATTTTTAGAATCATTATCTACATTTTGGCAGCCATTTTTATGCTAGGAATTGTGGAATCTAAAACAACTCCACGACCACGTTTTGGTATAGGAGTACATCTTGCAACTCTTCGATGTCCTACTGGTACTTTGTTCTCAAATAAATTTAAAGCGTGTGCTAATCAAGGTCGATCAAATGCTCGCAATGGAATCGGGAAATGAAATTTTCTTTCTGCTAGTATTGTTGTAAAAAGTAAATAATGAAAGTCAGAATAAAATAAATACCAGACAATTAATAAAGAATTCCAAGTTCGTAATTAAAGAAACCAAAACCATAATGCACAAATAATACTTTAAAATAATATAATTCCACCATGCTTCTTAACTTTCAGTGAATGCACTGAAATCAACTTAGCTATTACTTTAGTACTCGAGCCAAACTTTTACCTTGCACAAAGACGAAAAAAGTCATCTACTGTATCAGGATGATTTCGAAACCCACCAGGCTCATTCAACAAAGCAAAAGTAGGGGTAATAAATGCAGATAACATTTGCAACAGTCCCTCCACACATTGCGGTTCTCCAGCGTATTCGTCCACCAGGATTGAGCCCAAATAGAGGAAACAACTGTGATGATGGAGACTGTACATTTGGACGAGCTAAGTAAATGCAAATAAAAGTTAAAAAAAATTATTTCCAGGGCAAATGACTTTTAGAGAAATAATAGTTTACCTGAACTACAAGCGGTTCCAAAAATGGATGGGAATGCTTTCCAACACACCTCACAGCATACCTCAAACATCGACAAACCCTTTCCATTATTCGAGGATCAGCTTGATACTTGTCACATACTTTCGATATAGCTGGCCACAAATCTTCACATATTGCTATTTTACACGGATGTTCTGCTACAGAACCATCGCTTTCATGAACCATAGGATTACGAAAAAGCGCGGATAGTCGATCCACCCAGAAAATCGGATCTGCCTTTGTCCCTTTTTGGTATGGAGTGTTGCTCTAATAACAACAACAAGTAACAGATGCAATTAATTTTAATTGTTAAGGGCCAACAACATTTTTGATTTTTCCTTCTCAAGACAGAATTCAATGTAATATTAATACCTAATTTGTAAAATTATAGTGTAGGCACATCGTCGATTATATTTAAACTTACATCGCACAGTTCACTTAGAGGTTGTATCTGGGCCCAGCATATTTGTCGAATGATGCTGGACAACTGCTCGCGAGGTAGAATTCCCACAACATGTCCAACTCCTTTTTGAGAAAAATTAAAATATGTTTATTAAAACATTATAAAAACTCAAAAACAACAATAAAAACTATGAAGTAACTTTCAACTGCTTGTATATCATGATAGTCTCACCTTTCAACAATCCCACTACTGCATCGTTACAAACATTATACTGATCCATTTGTCCTACAATTCCTAATAAATTATCGATATACTTTCCGGCTATGTGATCCGCACATTGCTGACATATGTTCTGAAAAAGTCGAATAAAATTGGTTTAATCTTAAAAGGAGTCAGTCAATTTTTTATTAATAAACATACCTGTAGTGCAGCTGCTGCTGCATTACTAAACTCTGCTGATGGTAAGCATGATACAAGGAAATTCAATGCTTTTTCAAGATTTTCATCTGGATGTTTATTCAGCCACATTGCCATTCCTCCAAGGAATCTTATAGCTGACATTTTCAGACACACATGCCTCCAGTCCGAAAAATTCAAAACAGCATCCACCAGAGGTTTGACCATCGCAGTGTCACATCTATTGTAAAAAAGCGCAAAGAAACTGTATTAATACGAACATTTACAAGGTGGCCTTAAATATAACGAGCTTACAACTAGATTCATAAAACTTAAAATTAGAGATGTAGGACTCAATTCATATACATTATACAAAAGAGTGACATTTATAACCAACTATCAATGCGGTTAATCCGTCAACGCAAAACGGTGAAGTTGTTGAATACATCACAAATGTTGCAAGCCAACGGCCCCGGGTTCGGAGACTTAAAATTAACTACCGAACCCGGGGCCGCTACCCGTAACAAATGGATATGGTCGGTAAACGAAGACTGTTCCACAGAAGGTTAGAAAATGATTCGATCCAACCTCATGCGTACACAACATCTTCATTTCCTTATCATTAGTGCATAAGCTAACTAGGTAATTTTCAGACGACATATGCAAGGAATGCCAAGTTAATTGGTGTGAAATCAAACTGCGTATTATTATGTGTGCAACAGATACACAATCTAATACACTTTTTCTTTCTAACACACAATATTTCTATTTTTTTCTTCTAACACAAGAGTGTTAAAAGAAACTTGACATGGTATTAATTTTAGTATCCTGATAATGATGTATTTGATATTTCTACCACTTAAAATCTATTTAAATAACCTCAAGATTTGCAAATCAGTATTACATTCGGTGTTATAATCATTTGACAATAAAGACTAACTGAACTTGACTGAAATCATCCATGGGCACAGAGCACTGTGTCTGTGAGTTTGCCGTTATGCCATTCGGTAATTTTGATAACTGGTGAGACAACCATATAAGACCCGATCTAATTGTGCTCGATAAGTGTCATGACATCGTTTGCTTTCTTAACAGACTATGATATACTAGCAATAACTTTTGACTTACGGATCAATTGACTTTGAAACGTGATATAGCAAAAACAGTGAAGCTTCCCGTCCATCCCAACTTGTTTCCGAGATAAAAAGCTGCCCAATTTCTTGAAAAGCTTGGAGTGGGCCTACAATACACATTGCGTCTTCAACTAGTTCGGCTGCTTTTCTTCTGAACTCATAAAATTCATCCGACGATGTCAGTGGACCTTCCTGTTAGAATGCCACAAACCCACAAGAAGAATTGTATAATGACCAGAGCTCCATCCACCTTAAGGTAAGGTGTAAAAACATATTCGGAAATACTGACGTGATCTGGTTCGATGTGGCAATGCTTGTATAGTGCAACGACCAATCTTTGACAGTAGCTCCGGAACACCGTATTCAGCGACTCATCATGAGCATGATATAGCTCTTCAGTTAATCGGTACCAAAAGCCAAATGTCATTTCTGCAACCTAGAAGTTATGAAATAGGAGTACGATCATAATATGTTACAAAATGTTATAGAATCAATTTTTAAGATTTAATTTTAAATACCTCATAGTCATGATGACCTACACAGTCTAGGATTTTGTAGATAACTTGAATGGAATAATGAGGGTCTCTCCAGCTTCTTAACATAAATGGAACCATACTTTCACCATACTCAGTAAATATACGACAGTAATTCAGGACCCTGAAAGTAATGTTAATCCTTTACATACAGCCATAATTAAGCATTAAGCCCTTAATGTGCTTGTAATTTACTTGTCCAGATCTTCTTCAGCAACTGCGTATGAATAGGCCTCACTGAAATTCATTATGGCTGCATGCAGCATTAACTGAAAATTCTGAAGTTCACTAGCGTTGTTGTTGCTGGATACATCCATATCCGCAACTACTTCGGCCACAGCACACAGCGTGTCTGTCGATGCGCTATGAAGTTTTATGCTACACTTTAAACACATCAAATCAATATTTTACTCAAAAGTCTTGGACAACTGGTAATTCCATGAATTTAATATGTGGAACACTCCTCATGTCCGTTTAATGCAGATTTAAAACAATACCTTTCCCTCTCGTAGACTTCCAATAGTAAATGCTAAAACATCTCCAGATCCAGCACCGCGATCAGTAAAGAAGCATTCAGGATTTATTAAAATCCAAGATCCAAAACATTTGACAATGCTAATTAAGCACGTTTCAACAGGTAGTACAGTAGAATCAGAAGGAGTGCTTAAGCATACACTAAGAGACTGTTTTAGAAACGCTAAAACAGTTGGAGCAACGGATTCCAACAAATTTCCTACGTGATGCCTCCTATTTTCTCCTAGCTGTAATTTTCTAGAGTGAACTTCTTCCGGCAAAAGTGTCAGAATCTCAAGCATTGGCCACCAATGACTTGCTTCAGCCCCAAAATTATTCAGAAGATGGCCAATCGGATCCGCCCAAGTTGTTGCTTGAAGTAGTAAATAAGTTACTGCTAAACATAATTGTGTGACTATTATATGGTCTGTTGCTCCTGTTATTGCTGCTATATGCTGCAGTAGAGAATCCCGTAGAGAACAATGGGCCTCAGCAGGAAGTTCATGAAATGATGTCTGTTGTGAAAACAATTTATTTAAAGTACAGATCACGCAGCAAACTTCAGAGATGATACATTTTAGATAATTTCAACAATGGTTCTCTTATAACATGCTAGCTAGAATGACTATTTATGTATCATATATCACTTATTTTCGTACCTGAATCTTAGTTCTTAATGTATGGGCTCCAAAGTAACATGATTCCAAATCAGCTTTCCGGTGCAACAGTTGATCTGCTATCTCCCAAGCGTGGACCTATTATTTACAGAAGTACAAAGCATTGAGGACTTTGGCCACATATAATTTTCAACTTTAAAATATCAGATTAACTTACAGATTTCTGAAAATCGTTTAGCCATGTCGAGGCTGCCTGTTTATCAGCATACGGAATGGATTGGTCTTTAGAGTACAGTGTATGAATAGCCCGATACACGTGGTCCAAGTCAGTTATTTGTAGTTGAGTAGTCATTTTTTACGCAGAATATAAGGATGAACCTTTTGAGACAGTCACACCTTCTTTACTTTAAGGTTATTTCTCTGCAATTAGATAGATAATAAAATCGATAGTAAAGTACTTCCAAAGTCCTACAAGTGAATTTGCACGAGGTCAGCTAGTAGTCAATCGTCCAGTCACAATTACCCGTGTCCTGCCTTTCCTTCCACCTATGTCTTCAAAGTTTTATAAATGAAAGTTTTACAACCGTTTACACTTCACAACTTTAATAAATATAACACGTGCTCCACATGTGCACAGCTCCTTACCTGATGTATGTCTCAAATGCTTCTGCCTTGGAACTGCAACAGTTGTAAATTGGAACTGCCTATACGATACGCTGTTTGAGTAACTGAATATTACTAAATCAGTGATATATAACTTAACTAACTTATTACTTTCCTATCTGAAACTTGTTTGTTTGCCTAGTGCATCCTAATCTAGACTTGTTACATTTATTTATTACATAATATGCAAATTATGTACTCTCTGTTACTATGCACGTTACATTACTTGACAACTAAAACTATTAGACTATCATTCAAGTAAAAATGTCTTAAATTATCAACACGGACAGAGTTCTTCGTTTCATCCAGGTCCACACATTCACTAATATTTCCTTGTTCCTTCAATTAACTTTTTTTTTCTAATACTCTTACATCTCCTCTTAGCTTTAGTGTAGCCAGTCCCTTTTACTTTTAGTTGTTAGTTATTAAAACTGTGAAGTGCTTCCGGCTTTTCCTTAGCATAATTTTGGAAGTTGTCTTCACAAGTCACACGTTTAAGCTGTATCGCCTCTTCCTACTTCCATGCAGTCCTCCACGGCCACAGCCACAGTCTGCGGCTTTCGACTTCTTTAATTTTTAAAAATCTGAAATCCAAATTAAATTCGCAATTCATTATTTTCGATTACATCAGTTACATGATTCTTATTCTTGGCTTTAATAATATTTAACGATCAACGATTGACAATTCCAAATTGCATTGTAACTTCCACCTCTGACCTTAAACCTAAACTTTGAACTTACAAACCACCACTTTATACGCTATCAACCATCAATTCACAATTAACACTATGACTACAAACTAAACATTATTTCAAGCAGTTAATTCAATTCACAATTATTACCTTTCACCTTCCGTGTTCCGGCTTTCCAAGTAAATTTCAAATTTTAAAAGCACATCGGATAAACAAACATGGGCAAGGTTGTAAACAAAGAAAGATGTGGGCTTACCGTCGTCTGTACCACTTGTTTCGAGAAGGCCCAAACGAATAAAGATGAAGCAAATAGATACTTTCGAATTAATTTGCAGCGTTGGCACAACTCCTCCACACTTATCAAGTTAGTCTTCTACCATTCTCTTCACTCTTACTTATTATGTTATCTTTTTTTTAAATTATTCTAAGCTAATCTTTCCCCGACGGACACTCTTGAGTCGACGACAATTCCTTCGTGTAATATTTACGTAATAAACTGATAAATATTATGATAATAATAATGAATGGTGTGTTCTTTTTTTTTACTAAGCTTTCTTTTTTAAAGGTTAGGTTATAAAAAGGTTTGAAAGAATGAATGCCGGGCACTTGTTCCATTTCCTTGTGTTGAGCTAGGTGGTGTGCACAATGCACGTTATATTATGGTGACACAATGCATG
>JAQGBU010001496.1:0-12640 GCA_034698605.1 Isotoma decorata | reverse complement strand
ACCTTCTGGTAATGTAATCTATATCAGTATTGTCATCATTTGTAAATTGTAATGTTGTTTATTTACTTGTTCCTTTATTGTAAAAATTTCGCACAATTACTACCACACGTATTCCCTTGAGATTATCATTATGCTGGCTTAGTCACTGTGTGTTCTTTTGAGTGTTAATCGTGTGACTCTGTGGCTATATAGAATAGAAGAAATTGAATTGAATTTAGTTGATGTAACATAGAAAAAGATTCAGTTGTAAATTTTAAGTTACTTAATTCCATTTCATTCATGTATTCAAGTGAATAATAATGTTATAATATGTAAAGGAATTGGTTGTTATCTAATGGGATATGGTAGTGGTGGATAAGTAGGGACTGCAGTAGTAGGCAGTTAGGGACAAAAAGCTAATAAGTTACAGATATGTGTGTAATTACACTCACATTTTATTAAGGGAGTTTGCCTTGATTTTTAGTGATTTGCAAATCATAATTTCGATTTTAGCATGAAATTGTTTCAAATGAAGGAAATTATTTCTACTTGGTTATTAATCGTTCTGTTTTGTTTCCCTTATATAATAGCAATGGAATTACTGAGTTTTGAGGCTAGAGGCGAAGTTTCCAATTAAATTTACAAGAATCATTTAGAGTTAAATGGTTGTATGTATAATTTGTACCTTTTTAATAGTAGGTAGATTCTAGGCATTACATTATGTTAGGTTCATTTACACAGGTATTTAATAGTTTGGAATTAAAGGTTACTTACTATAAGTTATTACGTCTGGTGTTTAATAGAGTACCTATACACAAGTACACAAAATACGTGACAATCCGTGGTGTTGCATAAAGAATAAAAAATTGAATTTTTATCCCAATTTGAATTAACTGTTTATTTAATTACCTAATTAAATTATGTTGGTCATTGGTAGTGAGATTTGAAGCCAAAAAACAACTATTACTAATTTCGTTAATTCACCAATAAATTGGGTAAATGGGTAATTAAGCTCATCTTCAGGAGATTGTCTATTTCACTTGATGTGTGGTCACGAGCTGGTTACAACTTAATTAAATTACCTATAAAAAGTGTCAATAATCGATCAAATGTAGTGTTATTATTCATGCATAACGCTTATTTAAAATTTTGTGAACATTAAATTAACTAATTATATACGTCTTCTGTGTAGGTTCATTAAATCTTCTTTTCTATAAACGAAAATAATTCACCTCGAAGTTATTTTGACCAATTAAACAAATCACATCAAGCAAGAACCTGTAGATAAAAATAATTCAAGTTGTAAATTTCAAAGCCAAATTAATTTCATAAAAATGTAAGAAGGTTGTCATAAATTCTCGGTCAAATCAAGTTTCTTCCTTTTATTGCTTCAGAAAACAAATCGAAAGTTTACATCTACCAAGAAGATTTTGAAAATGAAGTAATTTTTAAAAATCGAGTCCAATTTTGTAGAGCATAAAAATTGCAAATCATTTTTTTCAAATTTACTTTCATCTTTTTAATGAAATCCAGGCTTAAAGGAAGCGTGTCATCTTAAAACTGCAATACTAATCATTGCAATCGTTTTATACACACTTTGCATAAAAACTACTACGGTAATGCACCATCAAGTGTTAAAAAAATGCAATGATAACATAATATAACTACACTTTACCATCTTATTTTATTAGTGACACTTTTATTTCTGTATGAAAATGTAAGTTTTAGTAGTGAATTTTTGAAAATATCAAATTTTTAGCTGGGTGTGTCACTAAAAAATAAATCTCACTTTCAATCTCACTCAGTCCTACCTCTTCTTCATCTAACTCTCATTCTTACACTTATTTTAAACAATGAAGATCTGAATTATGTGACATGTACCTAAGCATATTATTACCATTATTAGTAGAGATCCGTAGGAGGATGTTACTCTAGTGTTTAATGTACCTACGTGGATACCTGTATGCTGTACGACCATAACAATATTTCATTACAAATTATAATGGGCTGTTAAACTTATCACAATAACAAACAACTCATCTTACTATTATTTCATACCATAACACATTAAGTGTGAACCAACTTCCATGTCTGGGTGGTTGTCTTTTCTACAAGACCAAATAATATGTTCATGTTTGTTCATATTTAATCAACACTTTTCCAACGTATCAATTTACCCGTCATTCTTACACACACGTGAGTGTAATATTTTTTCATAAAAATTAATAAATTTTACACGCTTCTTATTCATATCATTTTGAAACTGCGTTGTATTGTTAAAACTGTAACTGAAATGTAATTTTACACATCAGCTCAAAACTGTGTAGAAAATTGTAGAAAAATAATTCGATATGAAATCCCACTTATGATTTTTTTCGGTTATACATTCTCAAAATTTTAAATAAATGTCTCATTTGCTTTCTCACAGACGATTTCATCAATTCATGTTACACACATGTATTATATTATACTTTGACTTTAGCAAAATGCAGATAAATAAAATAATATTGCAGCATGCAATTGATCTAAATACTTCCTGGCCCGAAGTAGATGCAGTAGGTTCTTTTATGTTATGTTATGCATCTCTCAAAGGTGTCTTTGATGCTGCAATACTTCAATATGCATGGTTTATGGATGGTAATAATAAGTTATAGTACATTACCATCACGTAGATATTCTTCTTTACACATCATATCTCTGATTATTATCAAATCGTCTGAAAAGAATAGGATAGAATTTACATGAAATTGAGATGGTCAAGGAGTTATTAGTTTACAACTGTGAGTCAAAAATTACAAAAGGTCTTTCATGGGAGAAGAGACACTCTTCTAGTAAGCAATATCAATAGCAAATAATCGCACAAATAATTGAATCTTTTCATAAAAATAATGTAATATTAGGCATCTCTACTGCTGTAATCATAATGAAATGAAATAGTGTATCACTCTAAACCAAAAAATTACAATATTATGCCTTACTGCCTACACATTTAAACATTATAACTATTATCGAGTATGTACATGAGATTCAAAGATTGTTACATAATAAGGGACAGGATACTAGAATTTATTAATTCACCTAGTTTTATAATGATAATCGCAATCTTTTTCAATATATTATCATCATCATTGTTATTATTATTATTATATTATTATTGATAACTTGTTCTGTGTGGACTCTACTGCTCTGTGTATTTATCTGGTACAAGTAAGAAGAATAGTAATTTTGCCTTTTGAGCTAAGTTATCAAATGGCGAGAAAACTTATATGGATTCCTAAGGAACCCACACCCTTCATTCAATTCATTATAGAGTAAAAGTAAAAAACGCAATTGCTTCTTGTATTATATTTTCCCTTATAGATAATAATGTTATGTTGTTGTGTCTGCTTATAGTTTAGAGATAAAAAGTGCATTCGTTTTTAGTTTGCATATATTTAAGAATGAAAGTGTTTATATTAATGTATGCGTAAGTTAGGCATTATGTCTGATGTGTGTATGAGTGTGTGTATATGTATTTAAAAATTAAAAATAACTTAACTGTTCATTTTGATAACTGAGGGGTGTTAAAGCGGTTTGGTGATCTTTATGTATTATTTTGTTAAATTGGTTGATAAACTGGACCTAATGGGATACTTTGTTTTAGGGAAAAGTAAGTCATGGGATACATTTTTTGTGTGTTTTTTACTGCAGAGTCCAAAAGAAATAGGTTATCTGACAGAGGTTACCTAGAGAATTATCCTAAAACTTAGTGTGTTACAATGCAACAGGTGTAGCATTGTGTCCAGTTCGATTTCTAATTCATAATTCATATGAACCAACACATTGTCTCAATGCAATGGCCCTCTGACCTTAGATTCCTTTAGATCAAAGATTAAAAGTCTACCACTGGATTTTTGAATACCACCTGAAAGTATCAAGAGATTAGATACAAAATGCAACAATAATAATATTGAACTCACTGGTGACCAAAATGATGAACTCTTTTATCTTAATGATCTTTTTCCCATCTGACCATTTAAATATTCAAAAGGGTTACATCTTACCAAAATATTGTATTCACAATGCATACAAGTATTGTTACAAATAAATTTTTATTATTCATTATTATTGCATTTTAATAGGTTAGCTCAGTTCAACTCTGAGTCAATAATGTAGGGAGGATTGATTATGTATTGTTGCGGTTGTGTTATTCTTTAACTGAACTAATGTTGATTCTCTTCAGTTGCGTTACAAAGAATTGGAGCGTCTTGAAAGGATTTTAAAATTGTATTTGGATGCAAACCTAGACAGTGAGGCAGCCATACAACTATTCAAATATTTTATATTCATATAATATATGTATATGTAATAAATATTGCACTGAAGACCAGTGTGCAGACTGCAACAATCACAGCCAACAAACAAATAAGGCACATAAGAGTCTATAAAACATTATCATTGTACACCAGCCAAGCCAGACCAGACAAAATAGAATGAATTCCTTCTCTAAGAATTCAATCCAATTGTTCCCTTTTGTGTATTCTATGCACACATGCAAATTAATTGTAATTGTTGAGATTGTAAAATATGCAAGACATAATGCTCATTCCACTCGACACGGTTCCTTGCCAAGTGCAGGATAAGTGCATTATACTGCAATTTAAGAACATGAATGCAGATTAAAAATTAAATTTAAATTCCATTACCTTATACTATTTAAATATATACATTTGTAATGTAACAATTATAATCCTATTTTTTACATAGAATATCTATTTACTTTTTAGTTTTATGTATATTATTATAGGATTATACAAGAATGCTTAAATAGGGTAAACCATAGACCGTAGTAGTAGTTGATATTTGATAACAATGATAATAATAGTTATAATGGATCATGGGTGTATTATTGTAATCTTATAATTGAAAATTTTGTTTAAAAAAATCATTAAAAGACATCCGCATTTGTTTAACAGATTCTTTAAAAGATTGTTTGTTTTTACGTGAAAGAACACGGATTTGACTAATGTGTCTTTTCTGTTGGTATTTATTAATTGGACACAGGTTGTGAGCATCAGTTTGCACTTAAGAATTTACATTGGTATGTGTGTTTCTACATGTTGCATAAATGAGTGAGAGAAAAGATAACAATGATAGGGTAACTATTGCGTATAATCTTTTAATTATTCAATTGCCTAAAGTCTAAAGTGTAAGTATTTCATTAGATGATTTAATCATGTTTAAGTAATATAAAAAAATGTGCGTTTGTAAAAATTATTGATCTATTTTTGTATTTCCTGTACCAAAGAAAAATTCAAAAAGTCTAAGATTGCTTCAAAACTATTACCAATTTTATTTTAATTGACTAATATCCTGTGAAATTTTAAGCAAATGGAACAAAGTGTGAAACAAAATGAATTAATATGAGTTTTGGGGGTTTTGAAATACACTTGACAAGCCCATTATCATCTATTCTATTACTAATTAATATCATCTTCATGGTATGTGAGAAAAGATCCAAAAAAACAAATACATTTTCGGCAAGCGTTGATAGACACATGTGTCTAATTGTTACGACTTGTTCTGAGACCGTTAGACAGAAAAATGAAGCAATTTTTTTTGTTCTTGGGAATGATTACTTAAAATCTAGTGAAAATAAAGCTCAGTGTTTAATGTGAACATGTTTGTAAGTGTGTAATAGTTAAGTGTATGAGGGCATAGTAGACATAATTTATAATAAAATAAATACGTACAAGATGAGATGAGATGGATGGCACTGCAAAAGTGAGATTATTAAATTGGTCTTGGAAGCAATATGGTGGTGGTGGTGATGATACTTGAGGTGTTTTTTCTTAAATGAAAAATAATGAATGAGAGTGATTGAGTTGAGAGGCTGACCCAATTACTCTGTCGAGTCTTCAATTGCCTTTTTTTAATTTGAAGACCGTTACTAGCTTCATAAAATAATATTTATAATATCTTCTCTGGTAAATCTTATCGTAATTTGCAACTTGTGGCTTGTTTTATTCGTAAATCTCACACCCACTGAATACGTGTGTTTATATTTATTGCATGTATGCATAAATTCTCCATGAAATTTATAGAATCAGGATCGGTTTTGCAGGAATTTAACCTTATGTAAAGTAATTTTGAAGTAATTTCACATCTATTAAAATCTGTTGCCACTAATTAATCTTAATATTCAGAAAATCAGATCATATCAATTAAATTGTTTAGCAAGATGAAAAATCACCTAAATAAACGCACTAGGCACAAAAGATACTTAATTACGCGTATGCATGCGTGTGACGTTATTTATGGCAAAAAGCCCAAAGCACAATTTAATGAGATTAGATTACTTATCATTTTAATATTGTTATCTACCTTGTAGACGTTGTAGATAATAATATGATATTCATCTGCCCGCATCTCAAAGTTTTCTAGACTTTGACTAATAACACTCATAAAAGTAATCGTAATATTTGTACTACTAATATCTAACTAAAGTAGAAATAAAAGTTTGAAATTTAAGCAGCATGAAGTTGCTTAATTGCTATCGATTTGCGTCATCCACTTATTAAATTCTGGCTTTACTCCTCACCTAAAGTTGTCTTATCATTGTTAGAAGTCGAACATTTTTGAGAGTCAAAATAGCGACAAATCAATTCGATGAAAAATTGTGTAAATTTTATGAAAAATAAAAATCTTGCACGAACAAAGAAAATCACGCAGGGCCCCAAGTCTCAAAATTATTATGTATTATTATCAAAATAAAATCTTCTCTAACATCATCACACATTCTCGTTGAGAAAAAAATCTTTTTTATGAAATTCTTTTTGATAGTTTATGTACTATACAATGTATTAATTTCATGATAATAAGGTAATCTATGTGAATGATGATAAATATCAAATATGCAATTATTTTTAGCAATAAATGTAGTACAAAATATTAAAAAGATGGCTAAGATTTTAAAGTCAATTTTATAACAAAATATTACATTTTTACACAATAAGTTTATTTTAGTATTTTACGTAATTCTGCAAGCGTAAATCCTACATTGTTAATGGTTAACAAAGTTACAGGAACATAATTATAATTTTGTTAGTTATTTCAACAGTTTTTTGAGCTTTTTTGATTTAAGGCGGAACTTTTTGTTAGTAGCAAAATTACTCCCAAAAAATGATAAGAGCAAAACTAAAAATAAAACATGCGGATTAAGATTAAGCTGACAAAAGAATTTCTAAATAAGTTCAGGATTTGATGTATTTACTTAAATTGCAATGTAATTTTCAATGTAATAAACTAAAATTAGTAACATTTTCTCATGCCAAAGGTAATCTCAGGAAGTCTTATTTCATTTTTACATGAATTATTAAAAATGAACACTAATTGCTATTCTCCTAGCAAATCATATTAAATGTCAATATTTTACCCATAATTATATTTATTTTTCCTATTAACATTTTTTTAAATAAGAAAATTGAAAGCCGTGACTGTTATATCCACTGTATAAAAACTCAATGCGATTTTCCAAATTTTTATTACCAATGGTTTTTACACCTTCACTTTCAACCAAATCATTTGATATAAAATAAAATATATAAAATGCACACATACAACATAAAACTTCTAAATCCAAGCCAAGTCAACATATAGGATTATAGTAAAGGGAAATCCTCAAATTGAACTTACACTTTTTTAAATTTAATAACACCTTCTAAGCATACCTCACTGGATTTTCTCTTAATACTCTTACACATAAAGAAGTTACTAATTAAACGTAATCGTTATCAGTTTTAATACAATGAAAAAAATCACTGGCTATAAATCAATTCCAATGGTAAGTCAGTCAGTTCAGAAAGCATTCATTCCTTTGGATTTGGGATCCCAGCCAAAAGTTATTGGTATGTGGTTTTTGTGAGCTGAATTTTTATGCATCTTTTTAAAGAAAAGCTTATCATTTTAATTTTGATAAGATAAATTTGATTACAAGCTATTTAGAGCCGGTTCAATCTTACTTTATCTATTTTAAAATCGATTACTGTAATTACACTCCGTATTTATCTTTATATATAACATTATCGGTAATAATATAAGTTTAATCGTTGAATGTGAATCCCACACACAAATACCAATAGCAAATAAATCCAAACATGTCCATCAATCACTAATGGATAGACTTGACTACATAGAGGCATTGTATGGTCAAATAAATCTAGTACAATTAATCCATCTATAGTCAAACTGTTTTAATGATTATTAATTGTAGTGTAGTAGTAGTATATTAAAACGTATCATATCTCTCAATAATTTAAATTTTTGATAAGAAGACGTGTAAATTCTGATAAGAAACCCCATATTTGGTTCACCATCAATTATATGAGCAACTGAAACGAGACTTGGCTTTAAAAAAAATATTTTTTCTGGTCGTAAAACCCAATACGAATTTACTTTTACGATGTTTTTAAACTATTTTCTAACAAGTTTTTTAAAACATATAATTGCTTTCCAAGAGGGTTAGGTTAAGTTAATGACTGTGTGAGTTAATTATGTTCATATTTATATTTTTATGAATTTTCCGAGAAATAATTACTTTAGTCTCGTTACTCTTTAGAGAGAAACAATGGGAAGACAAAGAGAATGAGTTAAGGATGTTACACTCACTATTAAAGACAATAATGTATATAAAGAGTCAAGTAATAATTATTACAAATTAGTTTTCAAATAAATGTTGTTAAATAACATTTCAACTCGAGTTTAAAAAAAAGTTTGAATTTAATATTGTATGAAAAGTACCAGGGGGCAATTATAGCTGAGTTAGATTGCATTTTGACATTAGTTTGTAAAGCATACTCTCACAAATCGTTCCCTAACCAATTTAAAAATCATTTTAACAACGCTTATAAGAACATACAGGACTCAGATTCACTTACAACAAGTCGTTAACAATTAGAGGTCTAATTTTCTAAGAAAATTATTGGACTAAATTCCAATGCATTTTATTTTAATAAGACCATTTACCTAAACTGATGCTTGGTGCATAAATATTATTATTATGTAATACTCCCTCAGCATATACTGCATCAGTATGTAGAAAATATTCATCCTGTTTTTTATTATTTTTTAAAATCCCACGTGGATGTCCACTATTAACTGAAATGTTTACGAGACTAAGAAGAAAGAGAGAAGGATGTAGCATGTTGTTAAGAAGAAATTTATGTGATGTGAGACTGAAAATGAAAAATATGCTTTCATTTTTCATATTTTTTGCAGACACTTGTTCAACCCTTAACTATTATCACCATCACCAATACAATAATAACGATTGCATTGCCTATAATATTAGGCCCTACTTATCACTTTGAGTCTCTATTCTGATGAAAGAACACATACATAACTTAACAGTAATAGTAATAATAATAATAATAGGTAGTAACCAAATTGATGTAGTAAAGTCAGTGGCTAACTATTCTAGCTGATAATTGGCCCTAAAGCAAAAAAAGAGTAAATTTAAGACTGTAGTTAGTACATCGTTACAGATTCATCTTATCAAGTAAAATGAAATAGGAATGTATGACTATATAGTAATGACTAGTGGCTAATATTTATGCAACATCTACCTATTTTAGATTTTTAAAATACTCACTTCATTCACGCGTTGCTCTCTATCTTAAGATGATATAAATGATTGCCATTTCTATATATAAAAAAAAGTTTGTAAGCTAATTCCAATTCCAATTCCCAAGTCATTTCTAGCACTTAACTTGGAAGTATGCACTAGAAATATTTTTTATAGACTTACCGAAAGGATAAAAGCTTACCAAATCGTGTTTGAATACGAATAATATAGTGTAAAATATTCACTTTATTTTTTTCATTGTTATTCTGAAGTAAGGTGCTGTAGAAGTAGAGATTTGTATACACGCATTTTTACTTCAGTACTTGAACATTTCTTTTCGTTTACATGTACATGTGTGTGTGTAATCTCTCATTACCTTTTTGTCTTGGATGGAATTGCATAATTCTATTTATTTTACGGTGTTTTGGACTAACTTGTTATTATTATTGTTTGGTTCATTTATGATGATTGCTATTTTGACTACTTGTGCTTATTTGGGTAACGGTAGTACAGTACAGTGTATTAAATTCAAGAATAAAGATTAAAAATGCATATTTTACTACCTAATTATATACAGGTGGGTTTGTTTGCATTCAGTTACCATCGTCGTTGGGAGGTAGGTAGGTATACAGAGGCAACAAATGTGTGAATTAGTTTTATTTAGTCCATACCCTTTATTTTTTCTTCAAAGAGTCCGGCTTTGAATTCATTAACTGTGACTGTTGTACTGTGAAACATCATTATGTCTTAGGAAATCAAGGCAATCTTAGTCTATTTTTCTTTATGATGAAAGATGAAAACATACTTTCATCCCCTTGTTTTTTTTCATTTATAACAAATGACAAAATGGTACTTGGTATTTTGTGGTCTAGTGGTAAATAAAAATTAAATGATTTTTTTAGTACAACTGAAAAGGAATACACATACAGAATGGAATGATATAATGTATAATGTTATGATGACAAAGACACGAGGTGTAATTTAATGTTGAAAACTATTATAAACAGTCCTTTCATTTTTACCACAAAATCTTCATTCCATGATGCAAAAAGATATCCTCTAAATAATTAAAAGAGTCTCGGCAATATAATGTTGTAGTAGTAAAATTGAAACAAACAATTTATACATCAAGTCTAGGTCATCGTGGTCATCATGCTTGATATTTTTTGTATAGAAATAAATTTAAAAATTGTAATAAATATTCTATTCTCTTTTACTAATTGCAGTAGGTATTAACACGATTTTTCTTAAGAATAATTCATTTCTTAAGCATCGGGGTTACATTTGATCTTACTTAGTAATTTAGAAAAATTAAAAAAGTCCCATTTAACAAAAAAATTAATTTTTTTTACTATTTAGGGAACTTGATCATTAAAATCTTCAAACATTTAATTATTTTCCATTGAAAAATATTCTGGCTCAAAGGGTTTTTTTCCATTGTGCAAAATTACAGAAGCTATTTAGTTACTTCATGTACATCCATGTAGCAACTCCATTAATAAATTGAAGATTCACTCATTTTTCAATTTATGGGTTATTCAATTTGTTACAAAAAGTACTTATTTGTTATGATAGTGTTTATTATTATCTTAAGTAGATAGATACAACAGACAATTGACTTCTGCTGATGTGTAAGTCAACACTTGTATAACGATTCACTCAATTTTAAAATGCAACACAGTGCAGAAAATTGCATTATTATTACAATCTTTAACTTAACGAGGATGTTCTAATGGGAAACACGGACTCGTGACTTGAGGATTAGTAAAAATTTACTTAAAAAATCCCAAGTGTTGTTGTAGTAGGCTGCAACATATCAAAAATCAAATAGCCTCATCCCACAACACAATCCTATCCAAAAAACATCCCAATTATAGGTCATAATATAGCACAATAAGAAAAATATTATTATATACCGGTTGTGATTATAATATCAGACAAAGAACCTTTAACATTAAAAATATTTATTATTGTAAAAGAGATTTGAAATTCGGAACCGACGACGTGTAATAATCATTAGAGCATGATACATGAATATTGCATTACATATTAAACTTTACAGTGTAATATTACATTGTGCCAATAATAATAATAATGATAATGATATTACCAGTTTGGGTAATAATAGTCTAGCTTCATCAAAAAGTCACACTTTTACCCAAGAACAAGAGAACGTTTTGACAGGTTTAACGTGCTTTGTATACATCAGAACTGCATTTAATTGTGTATTGGAAGACGTGATTTGAATGTAATTTGGGGTATTATCTGTATTTTTATGGAGTTAGAATAGTATTGAAAATATAGAGGGTATTCTACTTTTAATATGAATTAATATTACCATCACACTACAACCTTTATAATAATAAAATATTGACCAGCGTTATCAGAATTAGTAGTAATTTAAGATTAGTAGGAGCAAACATCAATAAAATAAAGTATAAAGTTCATACACATATTTTAATATTCTTCTTTACGAGGTAACAACCGTCTTCACAGGTTGTTTTAATTCCTTGACGATTGTTTATTTCATAATTATACTTAACTACTAAAATGACTTGTGTGTGTTTATTATAATGTTGCAATTTACATTCACTACTATTAGTCATGAGCAGTCAGTGGCCTTTGGATAATTTATAAGTAATTTTGGAATCAAACAGAGCCCGAGAATACATAAATAATTGAGTGAAGAATGCAATGGGATTTTTTAACTTTACTAGAGCAAGTTATTTCAAGAGAATTTACGATTATTATTATAATCTGTGTTAAACGTGTGTAAAGTAACAGGTATGAATTGAGGTCTAAAAGGGGTATTTTGACATTAAACTTTAATTATGGGTCTCTTTTAAAGGTGATAGATGTAATGTAATGGGTTTTGTGACGGCTTGTGATTAAATAAGCACGTCAAAATTCTTCAAAATTGGTTATTTTGCATGCATGATCTTCCCAATCTCAATGTAAAGTTTCATGTCAGGTCAAACTAATATTATTTGCCGTGATGGAATGTAATGGCATGGCATGGCATTCATTGCAGGGTTAGTTGGCATTGCCTTTATAATGTAA
>JAQGBU010001495.1:0-12648 GCA_034698605.1 Isotoma decorata | reverse complement strand
GGAGGGGGTTCGAGTTTGCGTTACGAAGTGTGACAAGGGGGAGGGGGTTTTGATTTTTGTTACGTAACAAATATTAAGTTTGTTCAGAATGAAAATACTATTTTTTTCTCAAAAATTAAATTTTTTGCTCAAATATTAAATGTTTTTTTCTCAAATATTAACTGAAAACGAACCACCTTGCCGACGATGATACTGCTGAGTTTCCTAATATCGACATGCATACAGATTACGCATTTGGATAATCCTTGGGTGGTTGTAGGTTGAGGATGATGTCTGTGACGGTGATACAATTTAGAAACTATTTAGCCGGAAATTAATTTTAAAGATATTTTACAGTTACAATATAAACCTCACTAAATAAATTGGACATCTAATTGTGCCCTGCTTTAATTTTTTTTTGAGTCTCCAAACAATTTAGGGAAAGTAAAATTTGCGTGACGTGACGAGGGGGGAGGGGGTCAAAAAAGGCCGATTTTTGCGTTACGTAATTTACGAACAGCCCCTAGTGTAAGGATTTTGATTTTCTTTTTACTTGAAATAATAAATATCCCTGCGTACATTACATTATTCCTCATCATAAGTATGACTTTATGCTTGTCAGACAGAGACCTTAAAATTTAACATCATTACATAATATCGAACCTGAACAACTAGAACGACTGCGTTAATTTAAATAATATATCAATGCATAGCATATAAGGAATCATTTATAGTATACATTTTTAATATATATAGGCAATAATAAAAACATAATTTTAATAGTTTGCATGCAATAATAACACTCGTTTACTTGTAAAGAAGGTGTGCACTTGATAGTATTTTTGAAGTCAGGTCAATTGAAGACCGGGACGCTTACCCCAGAAACCGGGACATTTTCGGGGCATCGGGACAGGGTGTGAAACGAGGGCAGGGGCATGTCCCTGCTAAACTGGGATTAACGGCCACCCTACTTTTACATAAGTAGACGTTTCTTTTCTCTTTCTAGATCAGCATTTTGCGGATTTCCGTTTCTCCATTTTTTTGAGCATGTTGATGCTTGCTTGTTTAAAATTGAACACAAAAATGCTGCGGATTAAAAGGGATTATTGGGAAAGTCATTAGTTTTAAATAAATATTTGTGCCCTTCGAAAAAAAATCATTCGAAGGATTTACTTCTAAACTAATTAGCCTTCGAATTTCATAAGGTTTTAATTTCAAGTAAGTAAAGATAACAAATCTACTGCTGTTACATATACTTTTCCTTTCCAAACGTTTTTGTTTCCACATTGAGGATTTCCAAATCCAACTTATGAACCAAAAATCAATAGATTACTTTGTAACTAAATATAAAAATTACGGAGTCTGTGAAATTAATCGAGGAAAATGTTATGCTGGCACGTTTGCCTGTTTCTCCGTCCACGAAGCCATAAAAACCGTTTTCTTCGAATACTATTTTCAAAGGTTGCTTTAAACCAATTAAGAATGTATTGAAAATAGATAAACGTCACAAAAGACATCATCAAGACTCTCACTCCTGAAAACCCCTTTCTTCGTAGTGAGGTCTTCCGGGTAATTGTGTCACTTAGAATAGTCTGAATGGTTTAAATTATGTAATAAGATCGGTTCAGCAAAGAATAGAGGCATATAAATGCCAACTTGACAAACATAATTTAAGAGGATCCGAAGAGCTCAGCATCTTAGAATTCCATTTGTCTCTTTGTTGAGACAGGTCAGTTATCTTAAGTACCTGTCACTACCAGACATGGCAAAAACTGTCCCTGTAAATTGCCCTTTCCCTTCAGCAACCTTTTTATCCAACTGTAATGCAAAAAGTCTTGAGGTTTTTCATACATTGATTTTTTATGCTGTATCCCTGTGTGAGAATGTGAGAAAAACTAAGAAAAGGGGCCAAGTGAGACAGCTTCTCCAATTTAGGGTAATCGAATAGCTTTTTAATTTTTTTTAAAGCTTTGATTTAACCCTTGTGTCTCATCATTTTTATCATAAATTCATTTATCTCAGAGACTAATCTTAAGAAAGAACATGGCACAGTTTACGTTAGTTTTGGGTTCCATCAGGTTTTCCTCATTTGATGGAATTTTGATAACTTGACATTGCGATCATTTTGTTTCCCTGGACTTAAGCTGTGCGTTATCCCCTTCGACCCCCAGATAGGTCAATAGGTCACCATGACGTTCCCTCTTTACCCCTATTATTGGGGTAATTAATCGAAAGCTCTTGCTTTGGGGATTCCGAAAAAGTACCCTTGTGACCTAAGGGGCAAGAGCTACAGCCGTTCAAAAGTTTACGAAAAGTTAACGATGACCCTTGACCCCTATTGTGTATCACATCATTTGAAAGGTAGTTTCAAGAAAAATGTAACACACTTGACCATTGCATTGTGACCTTAAGCTTCGCTGTGCGAGTACACAGTAGTACTCACAGGAGACTCACAGGAGTACACAAATACAAGAGTAAGCAATAATATTCAGGTCAATTCAATTTAAATTGAATTGAACTGAATATTATTGCTTACTTTTGTCTCAAACTTACCTTGAACAGTGTAAATCTTGATCTTACAATTTTTACCAATGCTTTTTAGACAAATAAAACATCAGATACGTTTTATTTTATTCTTAATTATTATAAATCATAAACGAGATTTTTTATGAAATCACATTGTAGTTGATGCAAGATACTGAAAACCGAAAGTATTATTGCAAGATACATAGTGTGTACGCGAAGCGAAATTAATGCTTCCGCTTTGCATTTGGTGTTGAAAAAAAGTAAAAGAGTAAAGTGCAAAAGTACGCTTGAGGTTTGTGCAAAAATATGTCAAGCACAGAGCAACTAGGTCGACCAGCAAAAATAATATAATCCTCCAGGTTTGTGGTTTGGCATGATGATACCATCCTATTAAAATGAGCCCGAATGTTTTAATAAAATAATAAACAAGATCATTGATAAACAAAACAATTGAGATGAACTGGAAAGATTCATTTTAATTAAATACAGCCAAACAACTCGAACGGAGGTTGTGGTTCGAAAACACTCACGAGAAGCATCCTAATTGGTCAAATACATGGGATGATACAAATGGTAAAAATATCTTTTATTCATATGCACGATCTAGTACGTAGGAGGACATAGCGTATAAACAACCTTATAGAATAATATTATTTATGCGGTCATAAACTAATAAATGAAACAAATGAATACAGTAGTACACACTTCCGAGGGGGGTTCAGAATAAACAAAGCTATTGAATTCGAAAGCAAAATAACAAAAATAAGGTGTAAAGAACCAAGGAATACTATTATAACTGTGGAATTATGCTTATGTATTCTGCCATAACAAAAATAACAATAATCCATCTACGTCCAGATCTTTATCTTACGTTTTCGGGTTTTCATATTACAAACTAAAAAAACATCTTTATAATTTGTCAGTTCAGAAACTTAGGATGTTAAATTGAGTTTAGCTAAATAGCAATTTCCAACCATTTAAGCATGACAGATTCTAACCTTGTGCGTCAATTACCATGATCATACTTGGTAATGAATTTGGTGAAATTATCTAATGATTCTATTGGAATGTCTGTTTATGCTGTGGTAAATATGTTAAAGGACAAAAGGTCTAATGTGTGAAGTATAATACTCTCATACTAATAAATGCGGGCTCTGTTTTAGTTTCGCTTTTGTTAATAGACCAGAGACAAAGCTTGGTGATCTTTCCCTACAAATGCAACAACTTTCTCGTAATCTTTCTTGGTAAAGAATTTGGAATGCAAATGTATGTTGAATAAATAAATATAAATTAGTAATAATAGTACATACGTTTGTACGTATCATGTCAAGTTTAACGGTAGTGATCAATCAATCAAAAGAATCAATAAAAGTTATGAAGTTATCCTAAGATTTTATTTAGTTAAACTAAATTATATTACAGCTTCTTAACGTATACTTCCTGTCGCACCAATAGCCTTAATTTCATATACCTCGGCAGGTTTTAATTGTGGTTCGAAGCAATTAGTTTAAAAACTACAATTTAGATATTCAGTACACATATCTCTTATGCATTTCCCGGATCCATGAATATTGTGATACGATTATTATTATGCCTCATAAGTAATATTAAAAAGGTACATAAAAGTTACAACTAGTATTTAGAGTAAAGGATTCAAATGTAATCTAACGCAATTAGAAATTAGTCACAAATCTTGAAAAATGAAGATACAATTCATATATGTATTCATAAATTATAAACTTTATCGATTGCATATACCTCAAAGTTAAGCAGAGCGTCGTGAGGGATCCTGTACAATGTATTTCCTACGTACGTTTCTGTATGTATAATTTATTTCGTTAAGATAAATTGACACATCTATTGAATTAAACGCAGTAATGTTATATTGATGCTCCGATTATAGTGTCATGAATGACTATGACACGATTTGGATATGATACTGTCAACTTAGGATGAATAATAGTGACAGCGACTTACTACGATGGCACAAACCCTTAAAATAACATCATTTCAAGATAGAATTTAATACAAACAGCAATATAAGGTTATGTAACCTAAACCAAGTAAACTTGTATTCTAACCGTCCTGGGCTATTTTATTACAAGCTTTCTATCGCACCCACACATGAGTGTCTTCAGTTTCCTGCTTTTCTCTTTATTGACTAACTGGATTGAAAACACTTCATTTCCTTTCGCACCCATCACAAAGTGTTTGCAAATGCTTTCGATATATTTTGCAGAAGTTTGAATGCTATTATCTTCCTCTACTGCCAAGCTTGTTTTCCCGTAAAATGTAATATTGTATGGAATGTGCTCCAATCAAATATATCTACTTCGACTGTGGATTTAATAATTTGGTTAGTTTCAAGCTTCTCTCCACTCATCTTCACTTCTTCAGTATGTATTTTACGTCAGAAGTTTTAAGCTTAGATATTTCTCATGGATTGCAGTTGGTTTGGTTAGCAAATTACAATTCAGTTTAGTTTTGAAATGCACACATGAATTGAAAAGTTATTATAAAGTATCCATGAATGACTTATTTTCCGTTGAGCCTCCGGGATTTAGTCCTCTCTTTAATCGCAGCCCCATGGTAGATAGAAAGCTAAAAAATTAACTTCCTTAGAATCAAACCTCACAACCTAGGCAGACGTATACCTATGGTAGTTTATGGAAAACTTATGAAAAAATACCAAAATATAAGTAAAAACATGAGAGTTTTCTGCGGTTTTTAAAATGTGATTGTAGTGAAAAAATACGGCTCCCCAAGGAATTATTGCCCACGGAATAAAGCCTCACCCTTTTCTGAGACTCAAAAACATCTGTCCATAGGGCTCTAAAACAAGACAACGATAATTTTAATATCCTGAAGTAAGTAAGAGACATTCTTTGCCTTGTTAAAACAGATTTAAAAATTCGGAGTTTAAATGCCTTAAGTCAGCAACAATAAAGAAAGTCTATTATTATACTCTGAGCTCGTGTGTTGATTATTTGTTTTCAATTTATTTTTTCATGGGAAAACGGTTTCATGGACTCTTATTTATTGAAGGTCAACGCAACATTATGGCTTCAGGATGGATAGAGTCAGTGGTTTACTAAGAATCCAGTGAAAAAAATGACATAGTACATGGAAAAGTGGACTCTCTACTGAAAATCGATATTTTCTGGACAATTTTAGCTCCTTCCGGTGTTTGAGTGGGCTTTGAATATCCGTACCTAATCTAGCTACTACAAAGTACGTACACACATTCACTCACTTCATTCATGACCAATCTACACCAGAAAAGCTAACACAAGGCTCTTGTGCCAAAAAACCAAAACAACACTATGTCCTTGAATGTCTTATCGAAACAAACTATGCCATTCATTATTAGATAAAAGCTGTGTCTAGCTAGGCGTATGAAAAACAGCTTCAAAACTAGTCTCAACTTTCTCTATACCCGTTCGATCAATTAGGAAAGCTTGGCTTCCTGCATGAGTTTATGCTACTCGAATTAAATAGGAGACGAGACCCTAATAATGAAAACAAAACTTTGAGAAAGCATAATGTATTATATAAGTTATAATCTAATAGTCTGGTAGAAAATGAAAGAGAGAGAGGACTGGGGCACGATTCAATGAGGAGTACACTTTCTCTTACGTTGTTTAGTTGTTAATTAATTCATCTTAAGTAGGGTTGTCATTAAGTCATTGTGAAATATAACAAAGCATAAACATCAAAAGCACTTAAAATCTGTTTTAACATTTATTTTATGCTATTCAATAGGCTAAAGACAATGCGGAGTTTTTTCCTTGTTTTACCTTGCTTTTGGTAAGCATTTGCTAGCAATAATTCATTCTAGGACTTTTTATAATAACAGTTAGATTTAGTCACCAGCACCGGAATAAATAAGAGTAAATAATGGTAGTAGTTGTTTTGGTGAATACGCAAGTGACAAAACTTGATTTGCCGGATCACATACCGGATAAATAAAATTGAAAGGTCATCAATTGAAGGGTATATGCGTTTAAGGGGCAAATAAAAACTTGAAGGACTTAAATACGGATACAAAATTACTGATAAGTTACAGGTGAAAGCAAGAAATAAGTGCATGTCCTTTTACGGAGATTTTAGTGATAATGACATTTTTAAAATTTATAAGGGACTTAAAAGCTAAATTCACAAATTACATTTTAGTTCGTAAACTAGTTTAGTTAAACGAGTTTTCATATAGAACTTTCACTTAATGTATACGCGTTACAAATCAACAAAATCGGAAGTTCTCACACTGCCTCTTTATGTACCTACAAACTATAATCAAAGAATACTACTAAACTTCATTTCTGATTGTTGTCAGTGCAAATTTTCTTTTACTTAAAAAGTCATTTCTACAAGGTGAAGATAAAAAACTTCACATAGTGTTTGTTTTGTTTCTCTTTTTATGGATGTGATTTTAATTCAAGCGAAGTATTGTTTCTTATGTACTTTGTACGCAGTTTTAAAACAGAATTATGGCGCACTTGTGTTTTTTACTATAAAGAAGTGTACTGTAATTGTCTTTCGTTTTCTATTCTTTTTAGTTTAAATTTTAACCGAAATTCAATAAATTAATTTTTTTTCACAGAAATTAGAATAAATTTCAAAATATGTTTTTAACAATGTAGATTGACTCTTGCTTTCTAAGTCAAAGGATCGTCAAGGTCAAGAGAAATCATCCAATTGTACCATTAAAGGGCTTTCACTATGCTGCCCATTCCCTTCCTCACTTTTTCCTTTGTTGCAATCCAGCCCAGACAGTAACACAACAGACCTCTTATTTAATTAGATGGTTTACATCAAAGACTAAAGATCAAAGAATACTCTAGGGTATCTAAAGAAAAAGATTAGTCTAGAGTTGAGTAGGGATTTAATCAGCACTGAATCTAACCATGTAACTATATGTAAAGAAAGGCTGGAAGCTAAGAACGGGGCAATGAGCGAGTCCGATGCCCGAGTCCCCAGACGAGAACACGATCCTAGCCAATATAGGATTAGGCAGACGGGGTCGGATGATACGGAAACTTATTTTGAGCCCTTTCCCTTCACTTTTTTTAGAAGTTGGAACTTTATTTGCTCAAGGGAAATCCACGTATGTACCTCCTACTGGTATGCTTGTCAAAACTTTCATGATGTGAGATAAAATGTCATTTTCACACCCATATGTCGCAAAATTGTATCTGTCTAAAAAATATGTTTTGAAATTAAAACTTCGAAAGAAGGTCAGTCTACTGTTTGATTCTTTGAAAACAACACTTTGAAAAAAGATCAGTCTACAGTGCAGTGTATCGCCATGCATAAACAACCTTATGTAAACTTATTTGAAATCTTGTAAGTTAAAATTGCCTTTTAGTCCATGGAGCTTCTTAAGTGGTAGTGAGAAAGGAAGGTAGAATTAAGTAATTTTTGATCATTTTATACGGGTAAAGATTGCTGGATGTTGCAATGAGTTAAGGATACGAGCAAAGTGTAGCTAATTCCATTTATTTAATTCTTGGAGAAGCTCCTGGAGACTAAATTATTAAGAGCTTAAAAGGACGAGCCCGTTGTGCAATTTTTGAAGAGATATGATTTTATTTTGGGTCTAGAATTCCTTTGGCAGGGTGGCCTTACATCATTCACAACTACATCATCCGAATATTAGTTGCTACACACCTTTTCAGAGTCCACTATTATTTTTTTTTTGACAAGCGTATCAACAAGACCCTTAAGTAATAGTCACCACTTTCCCCATATCTCCAACCAAGAATACTAAAACATACTTTGAAATTCAGAAAAATACGTAATCTCAAGTTGTACTTGTAACGCTGATAGTATACAACAATTATGTAATACTTTAAAATCTGCTATGAAGTAATGTAAAGATACAATGCTCAAGAGTTGAATGAAGAATAAAGTTACTTCTTCTTAATTTTCTATATTTTTTTGATTAATTCTCTAAAGAATGATTTGGCAAGTATAAAACAGACAGAAACCCTATATCGTGTTTGGGAACCCGCCCGGGACAGGGCTAGAATACCGGAACTATTTGTAACCCTTTCCCATCCCATGGACGATTAGGTAATCGTTTTAATAGGATGCGATTTCATTCCAAGGGCATATATTCAACCAAAGTATTCCAAAGGCCTTTGGAAATTAGTATTTTCAATTACATAAACTAGAGTAAGAACTGGAGAGTTTAAAAAACATTCGAAATTCTTCAAAAAGATATATTCGTCTTGGTGTGAACTTACTTTTACCTAAGGTTTAAAGACATTCGTTTTCTCAAGCTTCCACTAAACTAATTACATGCTGTAGTGTTTTAAAAAAATAAATTAATCCAGATAATAAGGGGTTCTAGAACAGGAAAAGCGCATATTTAGTCATATTTGTGGCTCATTAAATGTCATAAATAAATACATTTATTCATTACACATATATATTCTACGCTTATTCGAGATAAGTTAAATTAAAAGGTTAAAATGAACTTGAACTTAACCTACTAATAAGCTCAACTACCCAACCCAAAGACTAACAAATCAACATTCTACAAATGCAGGGAAAAAAAATCATGGAAACCAGAGTGAATGGTTTACCACGACTAAACCTTTGTTGTTGCTGCAAGTTGGAATCATTTGCTATGTATTACATGCTTTAAAGGACTATTGCCTCTAGGATTAGAACAAAAGGAGAAACACCAAAACATTAGTAGTAAGAAAGAGAAAGAAGTGTAGTTTTGTTGGATATGTATGCATCATTATTTTAATGAAATAATATTAAAATAACATTATTTACTATCAGAGCGTTTATTTCAGTTTAGAATTGTAAACACACTAGTTAACCTTCAGACACTAGTGGTTAGGTTAAAGCATTACGGCCTCGTATATTATTCGTACGATATGGATTTCGTCAAGCTACTTAGAGTAAATAATACTAGAAGCACAAAATATTATAGAGGTAGTGCCAAACTTCAAGCCCACAATCACAAAAGCTTTTTTCTACTCATTAACGCTAAAAAAACATTGATATTGATATTCATTAGTGCCCGATGATGCCCACATCCCGATATGCATGGCCAGGAGAAGAGCAAAGTTTCCCAAATTCTTCCGTAACATTAACACCCACGCCACGTTCAGCCTTTACCTATTCATTTCTAAGCTATATGGAGCTCTTAAGATTAGGAAAAATACTCCATAAAAAATAATACACATAACACGTCCACAGTTCCGTGTTAATCCAGTTTCCAAAAGTTCCATTTAAAGCCCGTAATTCACTTAAACTACTTTTACGGGCATGAATTTGTTCCAAATTAGGTCCCAAGTCGCGTAAGGTTAAGGTCCGCAAACCTCATGATTAAACCTAATTGAAATATTCAATTCAAAGTGAGTCGGTCTCCACGTCATGTCACCCTCTGTATCATTATCAATGCAATTCAATAGGTATTGAATTTGTTTGCAACTTTGTATCCCCAACCTAGAAACGTTGTATGGATTTATCTAATTACATTACCTATTATTTGCCTCAGTCGTTTATCATGTCCACCAAAAAACAAACCGCATGAAGGGCAAATACTCTGAATTGAAAACACATTCAAGATAAAGCTAATCCTATTAACGAATAACAAAATAATTAAATTCCGTAAAGAATGTTCCCCACTCCATTCTGTGTTCCTATTTATCGATTCAACGGCATTAACGGGCTGATTGATAGATTAGGCACAATTAATATTTCGTAAATCGAAATGGAAAGTCCCTCAGAAAATAACGTATGAAAAGCATTTAATTTCATAACAATAAGGAGGATGGGCACGTTATGCAGGTGTATTTAAATCTTTGGATTAAATATACAATCATATCTGAACTTTTAACCTTCGGATTTTTTCAAACTATTAAAATGAAACTGTAAATGTTTCCATTCCGAATCTATTTATTATTGAATATTTTACCTTTGCTTATCTTCTTAGCATATACATAATCCAGCAAATTTAATTATTTCATTTCAACAGCTATTAGCAATAGTATATCATACAATTTCTGTTTATTCATACTTATTTACGTACTACCAACTATGATAGAACATTCTATTTCCCTATTACTTTTGAACCATATAATTTTGTTTTTCTCTACTGTATTAAATGATTCAAACTAGAAGATATGAGAATGTATGAATGCTACGAATAAAACAACACCTCAAATCAAACATCATCATAATATTATTTTCATATAACAAACAAGCATTTGACGGACCAAGCAGAGCCCACATAATAATATCATAGTAAATAGTTTTTGCAAAGTCAACTTAAAGCCATACCCACTCGATGCAATATTGACTAGGGCGTTTTGCAAAATTCCCTTTTCCATAACACAATACTAAAATCCTTTCCACTAGACAACATAATATAATACTCTTACCCAGTAAGCTTTCAAAAATACATGTAATTCGGGTAAGTAAAAGGGGATGGGTGACCTAGGAGCTCTTAAGATGTAAACAATAAAGCATGTGGCAAATTTTTTGCAAAAATAATATTTTCCCTAGCCTGGCGCCGTATCTCGTCTGCATTACAAGGTTTGAACGGTTCCAACCAACTACCACTAGTTTATAATAGGTAACTAACCCAAAATAAATGCCAAAGATATCCATATGAATTCAACTTTTGCCATTATCCGAACATGTAAAGCTATGTAGACAAAATAATCATGTAAAAAAAAACTGCGAAAGGGGAGGTGTGGGGTAGCACGTGAGTTAAAACTTGTGTTTACTATTAATCAATCAAAGAATAGTCCTTCCAATGCCTAAACTACTCCTTGACCTTAACTTCTCCTCAAGGGCCTTCTAAAGTTCCACACTGGTCCCAAGGACAAGCGTAGCCACATAATCCATGCAAAATCCTCCAGCTCACCGCTTGTAAACAAAATGGATGTATCAGAGTTTAGGATTGGCTAAAAGTTGCAAAATTCCACCCAGTCATTTGAATCAAGACCCCCTGAAGTGAATGAGCCCCCTGCAGAACTTATATTCCCTCTGGTCTCTATCTACTCTCTCGTTATCTCAATTTTTCAATGGACCATCCATCCGTAAGGACAAATGCACCATTTCATACAACTTTATCCCCAATTTCTTATACAAACTTGGTAAAGCTTTTCTCGCAAAAAAAGTACGAATTTCTATCGAAAAGAGATTTCAGTAGTAGTAGTAGTAGTAGTAGTAGTAGTAAGAACCACCACCACCATCATAATAGTAATATCAGTGAGCAAGGCTAGAAATATACGAGAGAGTCAGAGTCACGAGTGAAAAGCTTTTCCTTAGCCTCTCCGTTCATATGATGTGTTATATAACAGAAGTGGTTTTCATACTTCATGAGATGAGATGATAGTAGTAGTAGCAGTTGGTGGTGGTGGAAAAAAACGCTTACTACTACTACTTACTACTACGGTTGTAACGTGGCTTTCTAGCTTAAAAGTTATACTTGTAGATGGGTTCTTATTTTGGCAAAGTTTTTGTAGCAAAAGTTTTTTGTTTTGTCTGTTGTGTCCTGTGCCTGTGCACTTGATAGAAAATGTAGTTATGCCTTTAGGTCTGACGTTCCACGATATTCCAAAGTCATACGATAACTCGTCTTTGACTTTCAGCGTGCAAATAAATGCAATAGCAATAACAGCTATATAGGAAAGCGTCACCCTAGTGTATTATTCCATCCTCGTTTCTCGAATTCTTTACAAAACTTGTGTACTCTTGAGTCTGAATGTGTGTGTGATGGAATTCGCTAGTACACACATTGCAGCATTGCAGAAGACGTGCATAAAAACAAAGAGCAAACTCATACTAACAACTTCTATCCTATAGAAGAACTTCTTTATTCGAAGGAAACCAAACAACTTTCTAGACTCTGTCTTCCATACTATTTCCAACTGTGAAGGCAACCAGACATCAAAAAACTTATTCAATTGAACTACTTATATCAAACTTTAATGAAATTAAAACTTCATGGAATATATTTTTATTACAAGAGCAAAGACATACTAGTAAAAACTATTGGTACAAAGTTCCTGCAAATACTTTTGGCCAACTTCAAACTAGATTCAGATTCAGATTCAATGATTTATTCAATTGACAGAAGTATATGACATGAGGTTCACATCGTTTCCAATACCA
>JAQGBU010001494.1:0-12654 GCA_034698605.1 Isotoma decorata | reverse complement strand
ATTGGGATCAACGTGGTTTTATATTCATGTTATATATTTTTTGTCACTTTAATAAACGATTGAAAATTGAAATTGAATTTCGTTCAAAATCTAAGGTAGCATTACTTACCTATATTATGCAGAACACACCAGAATAAGTAACAGGTGGTAAGCACCTCAATTTTACCTTGTTTTACTCACAATATTATAAGATTGAATGGATTAATCAAAAGATGAGATTTAAGTAAAATCAGTAAAAAGCAATAATAATCCCCTCAATCTTAACACTTTTATTTCAACTTGTTTTTTTAAATTATTACTTTGAATGATATTTTGCTTGAAAACTCACCATCATTGCACAATCAGGACTCGTTGAGATTGCAGCTCAGAGATTGAGTTTTCTAGCACTACTGATACAGCGTCTAAATTAAGTATGAGTGAGAAATGAAGTCACTGGGACTGGGGACTTTCGACTTGGAAGTCAAAGATGACGCATTGATATAGGAATAATAATAATACATGTGGATTTTTCTTTCTAAACATCATTATTTTGCTTGTGACTTATTTGAAGATGGAAACTCTTACCTTGATTTGATGTTTTTACCTAAAAAAGCTTCTGAACATTTTTCAAATATTTTAATCCTAAAAATGTTCAATAAATTTTTTCATAAAGTTATTTATCAAACGAATGCTTGATGTATGAAGTTGGGTGAAGTCGTATCTCATTACTAAAAATTAAACATTTAAATTGTACTGTACTCGGGGATTATTTTTTTTCCTGTTCTTTTAAAGGGTTGGGTTTGAACAGTAATCTCCTGCTGGTGACGTAAATGATCAGACGTTGATAATACTGAGAATGAACTTTAAGGAAAATTTACAAATGTATTCGTCTTACTGGCCTGTTATTACATTGTTCGTATTAAAATGTCATTAAACAGCTTATTTCCCTTATGGCTTGAGGCGTGTGATTTCGGAGAATGAACACGCTTTTGCGTGTGATCATGTTCAGTTTTGGGTTTTAATTGATTTCAATTGCTGGGAATAAACTGAATTCTCATCTCTTATTAGTGTGTTGGATGGAACTAGTCTCTTAAACATAAAATCTCTTCTTAGATAACGCTTTAATGCTTAGCAATAAATGATATGTTCAATGAATGTATTTGATGGAAGTGCAGTATATGAAATTTAAAAAGTAAAATTATTTATAATCTTGTATTTTTAACTTCTTTGCTCTAAATTCTCCAAATATCTATTAGTTTGCTATCAATATTCATTCTACTAGCTGGAAACTGTTTTGATTAATCAATCAGATTGAAAAAAATGCATGTTCATTTCCGTCTAATGTATATACGTTCTGCGAATGAACTGGTTGACATGAAATTGTTTTGATCGGTTTAAAATCTATTTTTAACAGATCAAGCAGCTCAAGTTTATCAAGCCAGTATGCATTACTGACTGTAAAATGAATACTTCCTTGATAACGCAAGGAGTATATAAGGTATCTTTTATCTTTGGTTGTTGCACTCAATTTCTGCAATTGTTAAATGTGAATTCTGAGGGGTTCTATCTTGTTGAAGTGCTACATGAGAAAAATGTTGATTAGTTTTACAACAAAAAGTATTTTCATTGTTTGAATTGTATTTTGTACTGTAAAACAAAAGTATTTACGGTGCAATATTTTCTGTACTGTAAAAGTCACAAGTTCTGCTTTCATCTTGTTCTCAAGATAATTTTAAAGGTAAAATTTCATGTCATAAACAGATACATTAGATTTCACGATCTTTCGGGCTATATTAATTTATGACTGAGAATGTGAAAGGTGTGAATTAAAGCAGTTTAGTGAGTAAGGGCTAAGGGTAACAAGACCGATATCACGTTTGTTATCATGTTTGAATTTATCGTCTGAGTCAAGCTTAGATAATTTAAGCAAATTACACTTCCGTTTCTCGCAGATTATTATATTAATAATGTGTTGTTCTCTCTTTGTTTGTTGTTTTAAACCCTTAGCAGCAGGTCAAATCGTCCATTTTACAATTTTACTCACTGCCTTTTAAGCAGTTTTGCACTTCCACTTATGGTATTTTTACGCTTATTTATATTTTTCGTTTATAATTCATCGATGAAGAAATCATTCAAGTTCTTTAGATTTTTCACCCTATTCACCTGAAGCAGGACGTCATATTAATTGCTGTTCTGTATTCAAATTTAAATGTGAAAAAATTGAATCAATGCACATAAAATTTAAAAAAACTGCGAAATTTTTTTGGCTTTATTCATTAATGACTATTCCCATTTTAAATAACTCATCAAAGATAAAATCGCCAACTATTTTGACATATAATTCAAGTTTTATTTGTTGACTCTCTAAAATCCATCCATAGTACCTACATTCTGAAACATAGTATTTTTAACTCTTTCGTAAAGTTAAGCATTCATTTTATAAACTAATTTTTATAAGAAAAAGATCCCTTGCTTCAAACGTTCACAAGGTGATCAAAAATACATAAATTATGAACCGGGAGACATAAGCGAAATAACTTAAGAAAATCTGATCAGCGAATGTTTTTGTTCCTACAATTTTTGATGAATAGTCTTTCGTATAACCGACAGTTAATGTTTCTTTTAATTCGTGAAAAACTCGACGCCCTCAACTTCAATGTCTTAAAATTTTAATGTCCATGTTGAATTCAATGATCATGATCATGAGATTTGAGGAGTGATAAGTAGGTAGGTATATTCTTTATACAAATTTATACATCTCTGTCTTCCAATGAATCTCATGAATGTTAATTTGGATTTCGTCCATATTTCCCAATGTTATATAACTCGTTAGCAGCAATCTTGATCAACACATCTCGTCGTCTATATGGCAAAGTACAGTCTATTTTGCTCCTAATTGTTTTCATTTCTTAAGGTCAAAAAGAGGATGGCTTTGGTGATTTCACAATGAGTTGTAAAGCACGAAATATTATTTTATGATGGCAATCCTCTTTCAAGCTTCAATCTCTATAACGCTTTTTTAACTTTTTAAATAATAATCTTATAGTAGGGTAATAATCAAGTTATCTATAAATTCTAGCAAATCTGTTTAATATTATTACAACAATTTCAAGCATTGGACCAACATGCAAGACAGCATTGTCATAAACAATATATGTACATACCTTCAGTTGGAAATGCTCGTACGGATAAATTTTGCTAGCTCATTTCGAGTGAATAATTAGTTATTAAAGAGCATTTGCAATACAGTTTGTTTCGGCATTACAACGTATCCATTGACCAAGGGCTGCCAAACCTGTTTCACTAAAATCTCCACAATTCTCAATCAACACTAAACGATATAGAACTATATGGACTTGACGTCAGGTGCAGTTTGGAAAAATATTTACTACTGTCGATGTCTTTGAAAATTGTCAGTACATATAGTGCGTATTTATAAAATGCTAATCCACTAGTCCCTTCGCCTTCTAGCTATGTAATTTATCTTACAAAAAGCTTAATTCTCATGAAAAATTACTAATGCTACCTACTTACTTAAAATTAGTATCCGCTACTTGAAAAACTTAAATGATCAGTTTACTGCTTGCACTTGGTTTCATGCCCCTGCCCTATGGGAAAAATTGGATTAATGAATTGCAATTGTCGTAAGCAAAAGCAGTTTAGAACAGGGTTATCTCTTTATTGTACTCACGGGTAGTAACTTTCCATGCAATATTGTAAAAACAAGAAATGCACATTTAATATGTTTTCCTATCCGAAGCATTGGTTTACGTAAGCGAAGGGAAAATTTGCAACTTTTTTTAAAATTTGAACATGAATTCAATACAAGTGCTAGTAGTGTGTATGATATGGATTAAATATAATGTAATACGTGATAACTACCTGTCTGTCTGTGGTACACCTAAATTACATGTTACTTCAGTCAATTTGTATTCTTACAATTTTGATGCAATGACGTGAATCGGCTATTAAAATACTCTTTACAAACCTCAACCAATCTAATTTGCAATAAGAGTAAAGACTTTACTCAACGTTTATAAAATAATTTTGTACACAAGGTAAATAGTAATTTCTGAAAATTGCTCTAGTACTTTTAAGTTATTTGAATAGATATTTAGCAGGGTACAAATTGGTCAGAGGTTTTTTTCTATCCAGCAGACTTAAACAGACCTTAAATGGTCAATTTTAAAACCCAAAGTTGTAAAGATAAAAGTCACTATCTTTACAACATTAGGTTTTTAAGTATTTACTTACGAAGTCGAAATAAGTATATTTTATGATGGATATGATTTTTCCAATATTTCCAAAGATTGACCTATGACGTATAATGAGGGCTAAGAAGGCATTGGTAGCTTTGGACAGTTGTTAAAATAATGCTTGACTAAGGAACCTGATTATTCATAGTTATGTTTCCCATTACCATCACTAAGGAATTGTGAAATGAAGTTTAAATATTTTTACGCAACGAAATCTCTTGAAAGGCTGAAGTGACGAGTGGTAACAAATGTTACAAGTACCTAAGTGTTTGAGATTGTTAGCATTTGAAATGACTTCCCTGAGGTTAAATTCTCTTGCTTTTTCAGTGATTATTGGTTCATCTGCTCTAAAAAGTTGTCAAATAAATGAGTCACAGACTCCTGTTGACATTTATAGTTGTAGGGTGGTTTTTCTTCTAATGGGATTTGTAATTAGTTTGGACTTCGAAATTGACTCATCACGCTTAGTTTTTTTAAGTTGGGTAAGACAGAAGTTGCTGTTGATAGCTTTACTTGTAAACTCTGCTTACTGATTAAGTTTAAGATTTGGTCTTATCTTCTTTTAAAGTAGTTACTTTGGATTTGTCATAGTAAATAAAGATTCCCAAAGCTTATCAATTCTTTGAGTAATATTACCCAGTGTTTTTCTAAGAAGGAGAGCGTGGCTAAAGCTTCGGGAAGATAATTTGTTTATTGGTTTTGTTTTGTCGTATCCCATGATATTTTTCTTTCTCTCTTCATTTCATAATGATAAAAAGCAAACAACAATAAAACAAAAAAATAATACAAGACGATAAGGACGAGTGCGACGACAAAATTTAGTAATAATTACTTCTCCTCAAAATGTACTACGACATTTTTAAGGGAGTCGAATGGCAAGACAATGTAATGTAGAGTGACGAATTACTCATAAACGTATCGAAATTCGAGTGACTCATTCATAATATTAGATTACCTATTTCTACTTATTTCCAGAAATTCTTTTTAGACCACACTATGAAATTTATGAATAATTCATTTGCAATTGGAAAAACAAGAAACTTAAGATTGTTCATTTTTGGGTAACATCGGACTAAAGACAGACAGTAAAATATAGAATTCTCAAATACCCTAGCCAAGCCTTCTGATTGACTTGACTTAAAATCTATTTAAAACACTTTTTTGACAGCAAAGTTACAGATTCTGCTGTGTTGCTAATACTAATTAATTCATTTTCCGCATACGTTTTTAATGTCCTTGATCAGTAGTTTGTGCATGCCATGGAATGTATTGTAATTTTTACTGAATGAAAAAAATTGTACACCATTGTCTTCAATAATTGTAACAATTATTTAACCGAATATTGTAAGGTGCATCAAATGCGATTAAAAAATAATGACTTTTGAGGAAGAAGCAAGTGTGTTATTATTATTATTACATTTAATTCTAATTCCAAAAAATCCAGTGAAACTTGGCACAACTTAATACATTTCAACTATTGGATACACCTTATGACTCTCTTTAAGGGTGATTGAGAATCTATCAAATCTTTCTATGTTAGCATTTTGATATTCATATTGATAAGTTAGTAATCATTCCATAAAAAATGATTATTCCTTTATATCTTTCATGGAGTATGGTAAATTTTTGTTATAAGGTAAATTGTTTCATGGTCCAAACTGACGACGAGGAAACTGAGCTTCTTATAAACATTTAGCGTCGAAATTCACAATATTACAAGTAAAGTTGATAGCAAACTACAACAAAACTATTATCACTGGATGTAAAAACAATAACCCTGCTGCTGGCTGTACGTACACCATAAGTGTACCGAAAGCAGAAGAAACTAGTAATCCTTGACTGATGATGATGATTGTTGTGATACTATGTGTTGCATTATAAAATTTAGTTGAATCCTTTTACTACATATCAACTACATGTATAATATTAATAATAATAATAAATTACATTATTTGCATTGCAACATCATTTTAAATCAGGTGCACACCTTGACTTCTTAGTTCATTGGTTACGTACATTCGCAGATTTGAAGGTCAATGAATATAAATGAAGATAATATTTAAAGTTTTGGAAGAAAACTATTTTTTCTTACCAAAAATATGAATACTTTAATCTTTAACTATCTTTGTCTGGAAAAATACGCAATTCTTGATGCTTTAGGATAAGATCTTTTAATATAGCAAATACACCTTAATTTTTACCTGTAACGCTTCAAAAGCATCCCTTAAATTATTTTTTACTCTTTTGTAATTAAGGTTTCATATTCTAGACCGATATTTTGGAGGGATTTTAACCGCTTAAGAGATTTTGTGGGTTAATAGTAACAATAAAATGTTGAATCTTGTAGAGTACCTTCCTTACCCTTAAAAAAAGTAAGGGCCTTTTAAGGCTCATCTTAAAAGAAGGATACATGCCTACATATGAATTTGATAGATGGTTTCTGGAATTTTACCCTTGATGTACAAAAGGAAGATGAGAAGGTAAAGTTAAACTAAAGCCGATTTTTTCCAGGATAATTATTATGGCAGCATCACTCTTTATTTAAAACTCAAAGTGTATACCACTACTAAGAATAAGTCTTTCTAACTAAAGAGGCAGTAGTAGACAGTAGGACCTTTCAACCCCCTTTCTTCGTCCCTTCCCATTTGGAGTTTCTTTTCTTAGGAGGCCTTTAGCAGGCTTGCAATAATACAAAACAAAAATCAGTATTTCTTTGAAGATGAAAAGGTTCTTCTTTGTGGCTTAGTTTTCGTCCTGTAATATTAAACCTTATGAAAAAACCAAAAAGTATAGTCATGTCATTGTTGAGGAAATTTTATGCTTAGTAAAAGAAGCAAAGTAGTCAATGAGAACTTGCTTTGGTATGGGGTTAAAAAAACCCTAAGACACTATGCAACACGTACATGTACTTGAAGTCCATGCTATTGTTATTATTATATTATATCTTCACTATTGCTAACGTCAACCGTAGAGGTGGGTAAAGTGGTTTGAGAGGGGTTCATTTCTATATGTCGTAGATTCATTGACTTATGTGTCGTAGAACGAAGGGTGACAATTCAATTTTTTTGTTTTAATTTCCGTAAAAAATCCAACCCAATGAATGCTATCACCTCTAACCAAATTTAGCAGTATGGTATTTGTATCCATAAAGTTCATGAAATTATAAGAGTTTTACTATAAAAGTAATTATCGTATAAATTACAATGAGATGTTATAAATAGCTAGAAATTCACAGATCAATATTTATTTCAAATTACATCGAAAAACATTAAAAAATACGAGTTTAGGTTCATTAGAATTCGTTTTGCGCTGTAAAACTCGAGTCGCTTATTATCTCAAATAAAAGTTTTTGAGAATATGCATTAGTCATATTTGTTCAAATATATATTACTTCTTTGATAGTTATTTTATTAAATTAATACATCAATTTCTCAACTTTGGTCCAATATTTGTGTAATAAAGTTCTAATTTGAGATTTAAGATAGCTTATCAATTTCTGTTGCTTATCATTATTTTTGTGTACTTCTGCCTACGGCTCATCCAGCTCAGCGACAGCATTAGTCACAACATCTCTAAAAACTCTATTGAAGGGAGAAACGCTGTTTTTCAAGGAATAAATCGTTACTTCCATCTTACAAAGATACCAGTGGGGTTCTATGTTCTCTATCATCTCTCTCTCTCTCCTCAGCCTTTAAACTAAAGGAAAACTAACAAAAAAGTGTACACCTTACTTCGTCCCTATGTACTCATCTACCTCAATTTCTATAGAGTATCTATGCCACCAAAAAATTCAAAGGAGCTCTCCTCATCATGATGTGCATATTATAATCTTACTTGCAACAATTGGAATCCTATCTATTCTAAGAGCTACAACAACAATATAAAGTAGCAGCATCAGCAATCAACATCAAAGTTACTTTTCTTACTTCGTTATTAACTTCCAAGGGGGTTGGTTGAATGCTATTTCACAAAAAAGGCCCAGCACTACACAATATTCTCATATGATCAATCACAGCCCCAGCATATATGAGTAGACAAAGTAGGCAAATTTAATAGTATAAGTTATTAGCCCCAACCACCGCATCACAGTACCATGTTATCAAGGTTCAATTCTACTCTTATGAATACAAAATGAATATAAAATAGCGTTCAAAAAATGCATATGAGAAAAGCCAAGAGAATGCAAACCAAAGGAAAGATTTGGCTTTTCGTAACATGTATCTTAAAAAGAGACGTAATCCTTAGGAGTTTCTTTGAATAGAAGACAACATTACCACTACTTTACATCAATCCCTTACAGTTTACTTTAGATTATGGGAAGGCAAACTAGAATGAGAAATGAGAATTATATGGAGTGACTAAATTGTCAAGTAGTTTGGCTAGCCAGTTGTCTATTAGAGAGGAATCTGTGCACATTCGTTCGTCTCTTTTTTATTTACTAGACCACGTTTGTTTCACTTTATCATTTGATTCAACAAGTAGTGTTCTGATAAGATTCTATTGGCTTTTCTTCCGTGTAAGTGATTATTTTATGTTATTGATTTTATACGTTTTTTTCTACCATTTCATCATAACTTATTGTTAATATCCTTATCAAAATGTCTATTTTAAAACCTAAATCATTTAGCTTCTTATTCCTTCCTAGTGGAAAATAATCATTTGATATTATATTAATTGTATTATCTTCCTTCCTAACTCCTCAAGGGATTTTGACTCTTATGAAGAAATAGGTACACACGTATATATAATCCCTAAAAAGTGTTTAAAAGCAGGCAGTTAAGATTATATTTTTTGAGCTTTAAAAAGCCACAAAAGTGATCATAGTATAGGTTAAGCAGTATGTGCCAGATGGGTAACGAAATCGAAAGCGTATATTTATCCCTTATACTTGTAGCTAGCTATTCCACACTGCTACAATGTTGAACAAGCTTTTTAACTTAAAAATATATTTTTCCCCTTTGCCTCTCTCAAAAGTATTTTCTAAACCTTAAATATTTGTATATTGTTATCTTTTATCTGAAAAGAATAAAGACGTTGAGAAATGTTTGGATATGTTGGGAAATCTAGTATGAGTTATACTAAAATGTAACAAAAAACTAATGTACACTTTTTTTTACATTTGTTCTTTCAGCCAGTTGGTGAGTTACTTGTCCAGGAGATAGTGATCGACAATTGTCGAACTTAAACCTCTTCATTTACTTCGAAATCGTTTAGTGTATCGCATAACCTCTTCAAGAGTGGATCTACTAGCAACAACTGGAGAAATATATATTTCAAGAGAAAGAAGACACATTTGAATCATTTATGGTATCATTTTACCCTGAATGAAATAAAGTTATAAAAAAGTTCTCATCCTTAAAAAGGACTCCCAACCGGAACAACAAAGATTAATTGGGGCATAACAATATTTTCTTTAATATTTTGTGCACTCTGCACAGATATTTTTAGATTACCTTTTTACATTTTGACATTTTTAGAGTAATTTTGTAACTTCGGTTGTTTTCTACATATATACGTGTAATAAAACACATTGTGCGCGTTTGTTATTCCTCAGATTTTTATGTTAATGTTGACCCAGTGAATTGAACATAGGCAGAGTTCATTTTCCTTTCCATCCGGACGGTAAGGATTTAGAAAAAGCCAAATTGTTGAAAACATTCTCTAAGGATCGAATTCGGATTGAACAACAACTCTCCATTTTAAAAATAGACTGATTTAACTTGTTACTTGACTGTTAGACTGAGCCTCATCGTATTCACTTTAGAGCATTTGGAGAAAATAGTAGGTAGATGAGAAGAAATACGAAGCATAACAGATGTCAATGTCTTTAGAGGGTTTTCCTGACCTTTAAATAAACCAGAGTACGCCGTCACCTCAGATATCAATAGTATCCTTACTCAAGACGTTTCGTTTTTTATATAAAGTTTATTAAAGTTTACTCATTTTCTGTCTTATCAGTGTTTTTTGTGCATTTTTACCTAACAAATAATCAAATAAGTTTTACTCTTGAGATATATACTCAAGTCAAAAAAAAAACTGTTATTCTCTCTCGGCTTTCAAAACGAGTTAAGTATCCATGTGATAATCTACTTCCTGAAAAATATATCAATACAATATCAATATATGAACTGTTGATACTCTAAGGTCCATTTTACACTGCTTAACTTTTTCTTTGGATTAGAAGAAATCACTCGTAAGCAAAATGACGCTTAAAAGAACCATCTGTACATGTAAGTTTACATTTTTTAAATTTTCTTATCTTTAAGAAGTTTAATTTTAAGTCTGGAGCAAGCACTCATAAAGCTTGGCTTGTCAATCTTTCATCGTATGACTTTGGTTGATATGTCAATATTCATTATCGTTTTAAACAGAAAAAATCAAGTCAATTGTACACAATATGCATGTTCCAGTGGGGTTCCTTTGAATTTGTTCCAGTCGTTGTGTTGAAATCTATAATGGCTTTCCTTCATGCATCAGTCTTTTTATCAGTTTCGTAGAAAAATAAAGCCTGTTGTGCATGTATATGATTATTCGTTGAATTTTTCCAGTCGTTTAATTAAGTTTCACGGTTCTGGGGTCACCTATCTTTCATATAATTATGGTTGGAATTCTTTGTACTAGTGTTATCTTATTTTCCACTTGAAGTTCACTAGGTTTTTAGTTTAATTTGGTTAAATAGCGTATAGAATTTTGTTGAAGCTTGGTGCATGGTGGTATATAAATTGAAATTCTTTAACATGTATATTTTAGAGTTTTTTAGCTATAGAGTTTGATATTTATTTAAGATAAAGAAATGTCAGTATTTTAGAATATTTACTTAATTACCAATATCCAGTAGTTCCAGTAGGTTTAGAGTATAAGTTACTCCCTTTTAATATCAGTTTTTTGAGTCATAGACATCGAACTTTGGAACTAAAATATTTTAAGGTAAATCTGGGTTTTAGTAAGCTGGTACACAAGATGACAAAGAAAAGAACCTACTTTAACTTATATGAACATTTAATAATATATAGTATTATATTTGCTATGATTTGACCCAACTTTGAGAAACATTTGTTCATTTTGACGAAAAACACCAACTTCAGGCAATAGAAAAACGTGACAAGCGACAGAAGAAAATGACAAAGTACACAAAGAGAACATCTTGCAGCAAAGAAGCTCTGGTTCTATGTAACTTACAAAGTCAGAAATTTGGAATTTCTCTGAAATTCCGAAACAGAAATTTGCTTTTGTATAAAGCAAAAAGTTTAAAAAAAGATTAAAAAATGATGATTCTAAATCTTTAAGCTTTTCTGTTCTCAATAATCTCAAGTATTTCAGACATTTGATCATTCTTATAAGGAAAAATTTGCCTTGTAGCATCATTTGCCCCTAATTGCAATTATGTCATTAGAACATTAATGTTTTACACAGTCTGGTGTAGTAAGAGGCAATTCCTAGGTAGTAGAATATACACTCAGTTTTTTAGTAGATAGGTTATAACATCAAATAATCCCAAGTCAGTACAAAAACATGGGATTTTCAAGGTGCCTAAGTAAATTTTCCTTTTCTTAACTCCAATACTATTCTCTTTTTTATATTTTGTATTATCATTATCATTATAATACTTTTTGTGCATGGCAGAAAGGATAAAAGGCAAGTCGTGATGAAGGATAACGTGTTATGGGAATCACATGCATTACAATATATGTCGCATTGATTAGCAAGCCACTTTTTCCAATTTATGACTCTTCGTCAGTACTAATTTCATTGCTTAACAAAATACCTCCAAACCACAGAATAGCTAATAATAATAATAATATGTAAAAACAGGCGTTTACAATTTGCAAACATTCTAAAAACAGTTATCACAAAAAAAACTTTCGTCAGCAACACTAAAAGATTTTGGCATTTAACTCTCGTCTGATCTAATGACTGGTGACTAGGATTTGTCATATAATATTAACTTTTCGTTTGGTATTCTTTACACCACAACGGAGGTAAACATTACAAATGAATCTCTCATACTTTTAGATGTAGGCCTGCACAGTTCTTTATTTGGAAAAGAAATTTTCTCTTTTTATTCTATTCAAAAGAGCAAACAAAAAAAGATTGAATTAACTACCTGTACCCACGTTTTGTCACGTTAGGCAAATGAGCAAGCTAGCAAGTGGTCAGTAGCGACAGTGATTGGCAAATTTTTGTTGAATCAGTCGTGCTTTTTGTGGGTTTTAACAAAAACAAACCTAAAAACCTAATGAATTTTAAATAATGAATTTAACTGCTTTGGCTATTAGGATTAAATATGCACCTAAATACAATAGTAATGTCTCATTAAGATACAACCCAAAAGCCTTAAATCAAAAACAAAAATGTCAATTCATTCAATTAATTAGGGGGGGGGGAAATTGTAGCTTAAGATTGTATGAAAATTGTCAAG
>JAQGBU010001493.1:0-12658 GCA_034698605.1 Isotoma decorata | reverse complement strand
TCTAGTCATTAGTATTAGTATTTTATTACTCAAAATTCTTGAGAACAATTATCCATATTTAGCTTCTAAATTTCAAGTAAAATAAACTTACTGCTATCTCTATCTCTTCTGTGTACGTTCATTAATTTTACCTTGTAATTCACTTAAAACCGGTCGAAAATGCATGCATATGAGATTAGCTTACAAATTAAAATAATGATAGACACCCAGTTATTAGTTATAAGTTTCAAAATAAAAATTGGCACACCAAAGCCGCATTTATTTATCATTGCTTCTTTTACCATCAGTAGAATAATGGTTCATCTTTTCCATAACCATTATCCATAATATTACAGCTATTATGTGCTGTAGACAATAATAATCACATAATAAGATGTTAATTTGTTCATTAGAGCGAGTATGTTACACGATAATGTTTCATTTTTTTCTAACATTTTGTTTTACATTTTATGCTTTCTCGATTAGCACTTGCAAGATTATGCAGTTCAGTTTGTTTAGATTATAATAACATTATATATTTATATAGATTCCAGAATCATCTAGAACGAAACCTTTCCTACACTAATTGTTGTTGTAGTTAAAAAAAACTTACAAACTATTGCTTAGTACACATTAATTGAAAACAATTTTAGATCAGTGGTCAATAAATTAAGGAATAATTAGCCAGTCTACTAGAGAAATTATAAGTAAAATTCCCATGTCTTAATTATATACTTTGGGAAGAAGCATCTTTTGTTCACATATATTGCGAGCGATAATACACACCAAATACAATATGCTGCTATCGTTGCTCATGCCTTAGATTAGATGACACGTTAACTCAAATATCCTAAGTATTCGTACATATTACTATTAGTAAAAACCTAATTAGTGATGATACTAACCTAACATTATAAGGTCTGCTGTATTCGTCTTGCTATTGTATACGGACTAAAAAGCGCAAAACAGTCAACAGTAAATTCTTAGGTTAAAATGTTAAAACGTAGTTATTTAAGCCTTTGGTTAAAACATGGTAATTTTCGGTTGCCATTTGAATTTAGTTAGAGATGGGAAACATTCAGCCTCATTCATCGTCTTGCACCTTATACAAAAAAGCGGACGCTTTTAGCCTGTCTTCTTTTACATTCACAGCTCTATTACTCTTGCAGCGACATTAAGACACCGTTGACGTTTCGCACACACACACATTTGAAGGTACAGTAAGTTAACAATAAATCAAGCTTGACGTACTATAACACTCTTTTCATTAAAAAAAAAAGTCACAGGGTAATTAATGCAGAGGCGATTTTTATGTACCTAAGTGGCGAGTAAGTCAGGTATAATTGTACACACGAAAGAACATGAATTCTCAGTTTTAAAATTGTTATTAAATAATACAAAATCTCATTTTTTTGACAATTCACCTCTATTACTGCGATTACAAATTGCGAACGAACATAATGTTACAATTTCTTTTTAATATTAATATTAAACCTAGTTTTGATTAGGTATGTCAGTATTATTAGCATGAGTTATTAAGGATTTTTGTAAAAGTTTTCATTCAACTCCGGGTACATAAAACTCAAGTTGAGTGCATTGATTTAAACAAAAGTTCATTAGGAGATACATATTAAGAGGTAGTTAAAGAAGTGAGAAGCGACATTAGCTAAATGTAGGTAAGACTTGAGAAAAAACGTTCGGGCTAAATGACAAGAGGTAAATCTCTCGTTTTTGCAGCGGGTGCTCTCTTTCCTTGCCAAAGAGCATTGTGGATGGTAAAAGCGTCAATGGTCACTGTAAGATGTTTTGTGTGTACTTGGCTGAAGCATTTACCTCCGGAATTATATCTGTTCAAAATAATTTTAATTAAAAATAATGATCACACTCATCACATTATTCGTTAGCAAGATTTCTAATTAATAGATGATAAAGCTTACTTGAAGAATTTTTCAAACATATCATCAGTTACTTGCTTAGGCCCAACCCCAAAAGCCTTGACTACCTCATCTCTTTCTGGAATATACGAATACAAAGCTCTAAATTGGCATCCAGCGTCTCGAAACATAATTAGGAAATGTTTGCTCTCTGATCGATTGATTTCATCTAGAACCCTCATTTTATGATCACGATTAACAACCCCGGGGAAGACACAATATTCAACAGCGTTAAGCATAATGCTACGGTTGGATTTTGCTGTTGGTTGTTTATACAACCTCAGACCTAATAAAATCATGGATAAACCAATTATAACATACATACATAAATAGCTGTTTCTATCATATCGTAATATTCGTAATACAAAATTTCAATAAAGACCCATGCTTACCAGAATAGTCCATATTAGAACTGGCAACGGAAGATATATCACTAGCACCGTCGTCAAATCCTCTATGTCTTCGAGAAATTAACCCAGGAGGAAGGGATCCAGGCCCTATTGTTAAAAAAATAAAACAACAAATTACATATATTCCTTAAAAAAGCAAATATAATTTGTTAATTTTCCCAAGCAGCAATTGGATATAAGCCCTGCTTATTAGAGCTAACGTATGAAAATACTATAGAAATTATTTTAAACAGAACTAGACATTCTACTCTCTACAATTAAAGAAATCGATACATACAGGCTCCACTATGTTTACCAGTGCCAGAAGGCGAAGGAAGCGAGCAAGAGGGTTGTTGAGGGCGAGGACCAGCCGAATGAACCCTTTTTGGAGTAGGTTTATTAGGAGAAGGAGATCGTCTATGGGGAGGTGTGCAAGTACCTACCCCAGAATCTGAGTCTCTGTGACCACCACCGGTACTACTGTCTGTTTCAACTCCTGCTGGCATAAGCATGTAACAAAAGCAAGTTGCAAAATTGCATATCAGTAAATGAAAGACTACGGATAAAATTCCCGTAGTTAGAATAGAATACAAATACTATGCTTTCCCTTATTGTTATTATTTGTCGTTATTATGTTCTATCAACTGGATTAATGACTATGATTATAATTACACTGACATTAGTACTGCTATCAACCAACGCAGCGAAGTTACGTAAGGTTTCTCCAACATTGTAAAATAAGAACGCATTAAGGAAAATAAACCAAAAGCCAAGTCCACATGCAGTTTGTAAAAAGTAAGAAGCAAGCAATGGGCCAAAAATACTAAAAAACCAATCCCAAAGTATCCGTAAAACGGTTTGTCTTAAAAACTACCCAACAAACTAAAAGCCACCTATAGCTCCCTAAAAAATAAATAAAACAACCCTGACCGTCCAACAACGAGGAAGTGGAATTAACTCGATGAGCCAACGAGTCTTGGGAACCAAGATAACTATCTCGACGGGATCGAACTTAAAAAGCAAAATAAAAAAGGAATCAGAGTGAGAACAAATTTAATGGTGACGATTCTGCCTAGAAGACTAAACTATTTGATTAATATTTAGCTTGATGGATTTGTCCTTGGAAAAACATTAGCACAAATTAACAAAAAAAAACTCTTGAAAACTCTCTACAGAGGTGTTTATGTAAGTAAGTGGTATTACTGAATGCTGTATCTTAATTTTACCTTCTAATCGGGAAGTAGACAAATCTCTCCTTCGAGAGCCTCGGTCATAAGAACTACTTGTGGTCCGCCGTCTACTATCTTAATAAATCAAATCAAATAAAAATAAAAAATCAAATAAAATGCATGCATTCATGCACCATGCAATGGTAAATTAAACACAGTGCAGACGCAATAGGTTTTGTTTATCTTTCATGCAAATTCAAAGTCGAATGATTCGCAAAGTTAAAAAAAACAAAATAAAAATCTTCTGTTGGGCTAACTCCCATTGTCGTACCTTGGTTGAGAGAAGAGGTTGATCCCCATGGATCTCGAACACGAGTTCTGCTGCCACCCCCACCAGATTCTGAACGTGAATCATGCCACATTTCAACAAAAAATTCACACAAACCAACCAAAAACAAAAAAGTTGTTTCCCTAACTATTGTGTTAAGTGTCTTGTGTCATTCTTACTAAATGAACATAAGGTGAGTAGTCAGTAGGTTAGTCGTCTTAATATTAGAAACATGCATGACATACCTGAATACAAGGTATTAGACGAACCTCGTTTTCCATAAGATCTTGCAAGACTCGTACTTGAACTCTGACTATCACTTCGACGCAAGACACCTTTAAAGTAATAAAAATTCAATTTATTTTCGATCCAGCTGCTAATAAAACCTTTATTAGATCTGATGAAAGTTAGTGATAAAAATTACCATGGCCAGGCTTAGCACCAGTCGCTGAATCAACTTCAGATAAATGTATAGTCTTCGGCCTTTGACGAGGACCGACATTCGAGGTGGACTTAGGACGCATAAATTTCTTAGCACTACTTTCTTGGACCTCCCAACCCTTACTCTGGAAAATCATAACAGAATTGTCCTTCAGTACATTCAAAGAAATTACACGCATTGGTGCAGTGGTGTTGCACAATGCAATAAAACAAAAAGTAAAAAAAGCGTGTTTCCATCCAACTAACGTCTTTATCCGTCTCTTCTTGTTTCTTTAATCGATACGATTCCAAAATGGCTTGTCTTCGAGCTTTTTCTTCTTCTTTTTTCATTAATTTTTGTTCTTGTTTCAACGCTTCTGCTTCCCTTTTTCGTTGCATTTCATACTCTTTGACTCTTCTAACTTCCTCAACCTGTTGTTGACGTTTAAGCGATTGCAGCAAAATTCTCTCTTTTTTCTTTTCCATTTCATACAGCTCATCCTGTGGGTATTTCAGGTGAGAAAAGAAACAAATACCTTATGGCGTGATCAAAATGAAATGATAAAAGGCAGAAGCAATAAAGGTGTTCAATGTCAAGTTAAATTACGAAAAATAACATTCAAATACAAAAAAAAACACGTATATCGTGTAATGTGTGTGATTGAGGTCTTGTTACACGAAGTTAATACATAGTTTAAAAAACAAACCGGATCAAGTTGAGGTTTCTCATCAATAACTAACTCTCCAACAGGAACACCTTGTTCGGTTCTGTCAGAATCCGCCCGGTTTCGTTCTCTTGACCGAGAGAGGCGTGGTATTTCTTCGTCAGAATCAGCATGAATGGGAACATGGTCTACAATTGATTGGATATACTCCGTTGTTAAGTCACGAGAATTTCCACCCACAGAAGAACGATCACCCGGGCCGGTACTACCGTCGCGCCGCTTGCCAGGAGATCTTGTTCTCAGAGGTGGCTTGGGCCTTTTGGGACCTTCGTTTTCAAATGTAATATAAAACCCACGCTCATTCATCGATGGGTTTTCATCCGAAGACGTAATTGAAGCTTCAGCTGTAAAAACAAAATATCAATGAAATTCTTGAAGTTTTTTGATTGTGGACACGTGGACAGCAATGAAGAAAATGAAATTACCAGGGGCTTCATGGGCAAACAATCTGTTCGCAGTTGGTCTCGGAGGTGACCCACTTTCAGGTGTAATGCGGTAGGTTTTCGACCCTGACGTTATCTGACGAAGGGACGACTTTTTACTTGGCATTGATCCCATGTCGCTGGATATTGGAACGGTGTCATCCTGCACAAAAGAGACAGATTGGGGCTCCATGTCATCTGGGGGTGGGGTAGGAAGAGGTGCGTGGTATACATTAGCACTGGCTCGTGATTGTCTAGGTGGAGGTGTAGGCTTTTCTCTCTCCCTCTCAATTTCTCTGTCTCCCTCATCACTGTTGATATCATGAAGAGGAATATAATACCATGCGATCATACCGACATATTTATAGTATTCTCAACTGTATACTCATAATTTAGATAAATTTATAAAATAAAATCAGACACAAGCTTAAAATTTTGCTTCAAAATGAATTTTTTTTTATGAAATTTTTGGAATTTTACGAGATTCAGAAAGGAAATGTCCTATTTCAAAGATAACTGTTGCTAAGACTTCATTGGCAATACTCACCTAGGTTTGCTAAAAAGCCTATTTCCTTGAGTATCGGCACTGGAATGCAATCGAAATGACGGGCTTGTGTAGGACATGCTATTGGACCCACTTCTAGGATTGGAATTTGGGGTTTGTTTATTGCGTGTGTCTCCATTATATATCCCCCCTCCACGAGGAGTTGACTCATCTGAAGAGCTTGATTCAGCAAAAGGCTTGGGTGTTCCCCATTGAGATCTCCCTTGAGGTTGAGGTACTTGAGTATGAGGTGCTCCCATGCCACCACCACTTGGCACCCCCCATGTTCTTCTTTTGTTGGAATCACTTTGGGAATCTCCATGTAAAAAGAATTGTCGTTGTATATTCTCCTGTTGATGAGCAAGTCGGCTGATGTCTGATTCTAATTCAGTCAAGCTTGTGTCCATCCTGAAATCAGGAAAGTGTTGATTAAAATGGTTAACAATATATCATTTTTCCTTCAATATTTTTCTTTAAAGATTAACAATTCATTACCTAGCTAATGATCGTTGATAAGTATCCATGTCCATATTTTCTATTTCAGGGGTACGGCACGGTTCTTCAGTCTTTGACAACCACTTACTTTCCAAGTCCTATAAACCATTATAATATTATTTAATAAAATACTGTTCCTATTAAAATAATGAAATAATCTGGGTAACAAAATCGTTAAAAAGCAAAACTTAAAACGAAATTAACACAGTACATGAACTAAAATAATTATCTAAGAATTCTACACAATGAAAAATTGTTGTCTATTATCTACAACTGCAAATCAACACCAAAAAAACGACATTCGCACAAAAGTAAACCTTAAGTGTCAGCTGTTTTTTCCTAGAATTAGCGTCGAGTGCCAAAGCACTAGGTTTTGATGTTGCGGAGGTACACCCAGATGATTCCAGTACTTTACCCTTAAAATGATCATTTTCCAAAAACTTTTACATTACCATTATTCACAAAACAAACTTGATCAATTGTTGAAAAGTCCGAATAAATGTTTTGAAACTAATTCCAACTACGCTTTTTATGAATTTGAACCAATTATGTAAATTCAATATTTTTAAACGAAAAGATCGTAACAGGGATTAATCGCTTACTTTATTGATGGCTTTTAAATAAGCAGCTTTTCCTAGTTTGTGTTGCTGCTTGGAAGCCACTGCTTCCATTCGAGACTTCTCAGTTTCAATTCTCTGGCGTTTTTCCTCCAGCTTTAGTCGAATTGCAGCGAGCTGAGCTGCAATATCGTCTGTTTCTAAATCCTCCGCTTGCATATATTCATCCCTATTTTGGTTATTGTTGTAAGGATTGTGGTAGTGACTACGATTAGGAGTATTTTGGTAAGAAGTAGGCCCTTGTGATGCATACTGTTGCTGTTGATGATATGGAGACCTTGAAGGGCTATTGTTATAATACGAATCTCGACGCTGTGCGGGCATTGTGTGATATTCTACAGGTTGTGGTGGTGGTGGGGCTTGCCGAGATCGGTCACCCCATCCATTACTGCTTGTAACATTATAAGAATTATTCGTATCTTGAGGAATATTTCCAGGAGACGGATTACCACTTTGAAGATAAACAATATTCACAGGTTTATTCGGGAGGTCGGACAGCCTAGAAAGATTTGACATGCTAGTACTTCGGTTGGGTGATTCTGAAAACAACAATCGATTTTGTCAGCATCTAAATACATCTCTATAAATCAGCCTAAAATTTGCCACAGAAAATATACCTTCGAATCCCCCAGTCGAATCGCCGCTCTGTCCCATCACATAAACTGTTACATTCCCTTGGCTTCCAGATTGATTCAAACGAGGAGCTGGTTGTTCTTCTGCAGCCCTTTCATTAATTAACATTCTTTCCTGACGATCGCGTTCTTGTTCACGTTCATAATGTGGACTTCTACTTTGGCTTTGTTCCTCGTCTGAATTTAACGTATGATTAAATTTTTTCCTACCATAAAACACATCACCGTTTCCACCACTGCTCCCACCAACACTATTTAACCTTTGCTGTGCTTCTTCTTTGTCCGTAATTTTCGCGTATCGAGTTTCAGTTGGGCGACTTTCAATTACAGGAGCAGGACTTGGAGAACTACTATAATAATCTGGAGGTTCTTGGGACGATTGTCGTCTAACATAACGAATTGGAGATGCCGTTGAATCAGTTACAATAGCGGGCTGTTTATCCGGATTTCGACCAATAACTAGCTTATTTAAATTGTCTTGTGAACCACCGAAATTTTCCACAGTCAACTGAGAATCTGCTTCCGTAATAGAATTTCTTCTCGACCTTCTTCCAGCGTATGTGGTTTTGTTAGCATTCCAGTTACTCGGCCTTCCAGCAGCCGGTGCATCTGGATCTTCATTCACAGAAACACTACGAGACACTGACATACGACTTGCTGGACTACTTCTTTCTTCTTGGGACGACGGAGACACAGATCGAATAACTTGCGAGAGAGTGGGTACATTTCGACCACGATGAACTACAAAATCTTCAGAATCGTCACTAGACCTTGAATGAGCATAGTACCTTTAATAAAAATAAAAACATGTTTAGGTCTAAATTAGGATACACTGAATCACTTAAAATAACATTGACGTAATGGCCTTCACTAATAACACCCACCCACCTTTGATCTTTATTATTTGATCGGTCGGAATGGGATTTTTCATTGTAGTCTTGAGGAGTTCCAGCTCTTCTTACAGGCACAGAGACAACAGAAGCACTAGAAGGAGATCTTCTTCCACTGGCAGTTTCACCGAATATATTAATTGTTGAAGATTTACGATTTTTGTCTTGAATTGAGTTCTGTCGTTTCGGTGTTGAGGTAGCAGACTGTGGCCTAGAGCTCATTCCCCTCCTTTCTGCTAGAATAATTCGTGAGTATAAAACAACAAAAATTCATATCAACCTCATTTTACACTCACTCTTAAGCTAAAAATAAAATTTCATCTCGTTAGAGTTTCAAATAAAATAAAAATCAAATATTTGTAAAATCAAAACCTACTATTAATTTACTGCTAGTTTTTGTTGCACAAAAATGCAATGTAGTCGAGCGTTTAGTAAATCATGCTTAAATTATAAGAGAGTCTAACAATATAATAAACAGTGTACCTATTTCCAAAGTGTAGAAACAAAAAAAAGTGTTAGCTGCAATGGGAAAGTTGCAAAAGCCTGGCTTTTCTAAGAGAACTAAAAAAGAATTAAAAAAGCCGTAAGACACAAAATCAGTGACAACAGATAAGAAAAATAAGTGTTAAATAAAGAAATCGTAACGGAAATAAACTTTTCAGTTAGATCGAACCGGCAATTATATATTTTTTAGTGATGATTGATGACAATTAGTATCTGCTATGTTGAGTTTGAAATATAATAAAAAATGTTGAGTATGGAATAATAAAATGGGTTATCAAGTATCAAGTCCCAATAATGCGAATGCGAACCTGAAAAAGCAGTAGTAGAAGTTGGAGTCTGATACGTATAAAGCGATGGTCTTAGATCAGGAATAACACTTGGGGCTTGATGAATGTAACCTCGTCGCAGACGTACGCCTTCTGATGTCAACCCTTCACCAAAACCATCAAGCTCCCCATCAGTGTTAAGTTAAGTTAAGGCATTATTATCATTATCAGATATTGGTTTGTCCAATACACTATATGTCACGATATATTACACAGAAACCACTATCACATTTGTACACAGCCAACCACGATAACAACCTACACATGTTTCAAATCTTGCAACAGTCTATAATTTACGCCAAACACTACTAACTAAATTATATAATAGGCCATAAAAAACTAATACAAAGATGCGTACATGCAAATTAAATTAGATATGTATTTGCTACATCATGCTTCGAGAGCAATCTGGTCAAGTTTTTCACCAGTTGAATGTCAAAATTACAAGAAAAATGAAATATCACAAGAGTATAAAATATAGAAATCTGAAAGAATTATGGAAACCGACTAACACAAGGGAAAGAGTGAAGAATAATAAATGTGTAGTGTAAAGTGAGAAATAATACGGTTAATATTAGGTTCATTAGGAACTAGTGCAGCAAGCAGGAATCTGAACCTGAATTGTCTGAACTTAGCGGAAGTTCTGGTCTACTCTGCAGCAAAAATTTCCGTTATTTTAGTAGCATGTACAAACAATGCATTTCCCCAGAGTAGGGCTTATAGCTTGAGTAATTTTTATTCTGAAAGAGAGAAAGAGAGAAGCTACCTTATGAAGAATAATTCGTTATTGAAAAATATCAAATTCTTACTTGCTTTAGTTATTATAAATAAATTGCTGTATACATGGGCATGATGAGCATTAAATAAACTAAATCCTTTTTTCTTCTACTTATAAAAGCCACAACACAACAATGAACATCTTTCATTCTGGTTTTCTGATTGCTAACCAAAAATACATAAATGCATGCATGCATGACTCACTCACCTGGTCTAATAGGAATTTGATGGGATCCAAGTAACTTAACATTAGCTGAGGGATGAAGTTCTAGTTGATTGAAAATATCAGCAAGAAAATTTAACACATTTTGTTTCATTGATTCGTGAAGATAGAGAACGTCTTCAAGGGTGAAGTGGCACACATTATATGGTAACGAGTCTTTGCAAACTCTTTGCACTAGTTGGAGATTCCATAAAGAGTCGGAAACGCTAAGGGGCTCCCCTGGGTTCGGGACAGTTATTTCAGACAATGCCAACTCATCCTGGCAATAAAAAGCTAGCAGGGAACACAACCCAACTCCATCGGCTAGGTCACTCAGATCTTGGAATAAAGGAAGTTGTGTCCAGCTCTCCACTTGAGTTGAGGACTGCATGAGAACAACAAAATCCTGTTTATTCATTCATCCTTACTCAATCATAATACTATGGGAAAGTGTAATAATGCTACACAGGAAAATACACGACATTACATTGTGTGCTTAATTAAAAATTATGTTACCAGATTATGCTCGTGAGCGTTGTTGTTTTGAATATATTCTTTGACGGCAAGAACGGCCCGGTTGATCCACAAAAGAAGTGCTTCTTCAGTGTCCGAAGGCATCTCACCTGAACCCAACCAAAGCCTGACTTTAAAAACCACCCCAAAACATTGCATGTTAAAATAGGCCTTGTTATTAGCATTAAAGTAGACAATATACAAGATATTACAGCAGAGAAAATGAGACATCACAAAACTACAGACTGCGTTATATGTAATGGACCAAGCAACAGAAAAACTATGGAGCAGACGTAAGACATGAAATAAAAAGAGATAGAATAAAAGCAAAAACGCTGAAGAACAGCGTTATTTCACTACTCTAATTGACAGATATGCAAACAATATAATAAAATATCATTTTCTACTGCTGATGATTATCATCACTACATAAAATTAAAAAAGCCCAACTCATTTCAGGCAGGCCTAGAAATCTGATTGAGTTGAGACTAGCTAGTTAGTATACTTACGTGGATGTACTGTGGGTCCATATCGTTGTACCGTATTTACAATCCTTTCATTAGAAAGAATCTCTTTAACTTGCAGGGCCATCATCGCTTCTATCACAACCATATGCGCACTCTTAAGAATCAATTAAAATTAGCAATCAGTTAACACCTCATTTTCAATTGACATGTAACAGTGATTTTAAAATAATCTGTAAAGTCATTAGTTCATACAATTTTTAAGGGTGTGTTCTGAATTAAAACTGTTTCCGTCAACTGCATATCTGAAGGTGGCTGGACATAAACTCCCTTCCGGGCTAGAGCTTGGACAATACCCCATGGACTCAGTTGACTATAATTTGGATCCGCGTAAATATTGCATAGTGCCAAGCAATACAGTTCTGCATTGGACAAACCCTGGACTACATGTGGCTTTAGATGTTCTTCTCCCTAAAAATTACAAATGAAAATGATCATCAATAAAATAAATATCATCTATTTGATCTGCTAAATAGCTAACTAAACTCAGTTCCATTTCTCTATACAAATACTGGTCATAATAGTAAAAAACATTAGGAACATAGTCACGTCAAGATACATTGCTTCGTGCCACGCGCTTTACGTCAGAAATAGGTTGAAAAATCAATCTTAATCACTTTAGCTCGTTCCTGAGACAGCCTTTACCTTACTAAATTATTTACCAAAAGGGATTCACTTCTCGTGGAAGTGTAACAGAGGGGCAATTCACTTGAAAAATCGTCCCTCAAGAAAGAACGTATCCATTAGCTTAATAAAACAGGAAATAAATGGAGGTTTAGGCATCTACATGAAGTCAGTAAATATCGCACACACTCCAATAAGCCGTCTGTTTCAATTATCATCATCTTAGCAAAGTATTATTTACAAGGAACATCCGTATACGATATGCGTATTGGTGGGATAGATATACTAAATCCCATTTTCAGTTTAAAAACAAATTAGCATCTTATGAAGGGAAACAAATCTTTAAAATCAAAGAATACAAGTTCTCACCTCATGATCTTTGTAAAACGGATCCGCAAGTTCTTCTGGTATTTTATTGTTGTACGCCTTGCTCAGAAGCCATTTAATGGACGCTCTCTGTTTTGCCTGTAAATCAGAATAAAAATCATAATGAATCATGAGTTTAAAACTAGCTACAATATAAGGATTACTTGTTTCATGAACGCATCAGTGAATGAATGAATCACGAATTTTTCATGCCTTCTTGACCATGATTTTCGTCTAAATCCTGTAGGCATTTTTTTTTACTCCAACAAAGAATATAT
>JAQGBU010001492.1:0-12662 GCA_034698605.1 Isotoma decorata | reverse complement strand
TACTAAAATGTGTACTAAGGAGGTGTTCATATTGGTCTTGTAGTCGTGATAATGTAAATCATTTACACAATGTCAAATTATAAATTCCTTACATGCATTTACTTACACACACACATTCATGTAATATTTGTTATCATGCTTTTTTACATAATTACACGCATTTCCTTTATGAACATGTAAATCACTCTACACATGTCAATAATACTCTTGTACACAATTACATAAAAGTATTGACATATTGAGACTTGTAACATTTTTGCAAGTTTTACGAGGACACATGTCTTCTCTTGGACTTATAATAAACACTTCAATTGAGTAATTTATAGAAAAGAACCCTGTGCAATTTGAGGGCCTTTCATACATTTTTTATCCTAAAAGCTATTCTTTTTGCCTGTTCTAGCCCTTACGAAACCCCCCCAACTGGATTTTCTGCACGACCCTTCAAACACAAAGTAACATTTAAAGTTATACTTAAAGTTTTTTAAATTACACACATTACACTTGCCTACTTGTTGCAATTGTAAAGAAACACTCTGTAAAATAAACTTTAATGAGAATAACCGTCAATAAAATTGATTTAATGATTATCATCTTTCTACTCTTCAAGAATAAGTGTTATTATGTAGCTGGAAATGGTAAATGTTGTAAAAATAAGTGACATGTGTCAATACCTAGCGTTGGAGATGTGTGAGTGAGTGGAGACACCCACACCCACTTAACTATTACTACACACTATTATTCTTTAGCATTACCAAAGAAGGATTAGGTAATCGTTATTTAATATCTTAGCATCATTTTTTATTAGTGTTTAAAAGGTCGTTAAATTTTAAATGTGTATTTAAACAAGGATCTTGCTCATTTAGGATATTCGAGACATTTGTAGAAATTGCTTTGACAATTTCAAAACATTTTAAAAAGAATAAAATGTATTTCTACTGTTAATGGGACACATGGGACTGTGTGCTAAATAGGTTTATGGGACTTTGGAACAGGAGTCTCAATTTGCCTCTTTGTCGAGACAATTACACTGTTCTTAGTCTCACAACATGCTAGCAAAAGTAATGTACTTCATGGAAGACAACAAGTAACAAGTGGGGAAATTGAGACAATGTATTTGAGAAGTTGTTGGAGTCGATGTAACTTTGACAGTAGTATGTAGTAGAAGAGTGAACAAAGCTTTCGATGTTGATGTTGTATCGTAAAATCTATGGCTGCCCCTGCGCCAGCCATTGATCAAAGGGAGAGAACACATTTTTCTATGAAAAATACTTTTGACATGCATTGTGTAGGTGCCACTGCCAAACAAAACAAAGAATTTAATCCTTGTTTTCATTCTTTGTGTACATTTTGTAATTTCATGGTATTAAAGAAAGACGAAATATTCTCACAATTTTGCATCACAGTATTTTCTCACTTGCTAAATTTACAAGTATAAATTCGCTTTAATTTTTTGTCTTCAACAGAATTATTTAAAATGAAATGAAATAAGTTAACTGCAATGTACTTTTGGTTCAGTTCTCAGAGCCTAATAAAACCTTGGAGAAAGTATGTTCAAAATAGGGATTGTATTAAATAATGTATGATTTATTTCCAACAAAATGACATAAAGGAAGTTGAAAAAGGATCTTTATGAAATAAAAATGAAAAGAATGATTACCAAGAGAATATTGTGGACTTAGTCACATTTACTTTTTATTGAGTATGGACAAGTTTTGAAGAGCCATAGAAGATAGATATTCCTTGTTGGATGAGTCACTTTAGAATAAAAGTGCACTTTCTTCTTTCCCTAGAGACACACTTTATTATCATCAGCATTCCCATCATCCATTCCAGAGAAAGTCACAAAATTACATTTTCCTATCCTCTACCTACTTTTCTCAACTATCTCTTTATTCCTTGGTGAATATGTACTTTTTTTGCAAAAAAACTGTAAGAAATCGATTGAAATTTTACAAAACGTTAAGAATAATTCGTTTTTCAAAGAATTGGGTGAATTGTGCAAGCTAATTTTCGTATCTGGTTGAACATCTTCATCAATTCAGTACAATTTGAATATTTTTTGTATTGAAGAAGCATTATATTTTTTGAGAGGAATCTGTTCTACTGTACTTGTCAATAGGTAAATAAATATATATATTTAAATATATACGAAATAAGTATATTTATAGTACTATATTAGTGAGTTAAGTATTCAGCCAGTGTCCTCTCTACATTTGTGTCAACTATGCATTTCGAATAAATTGGTAGAAAAGTTCCATAATATTCTCATCAACCCCCGCAGACTTCAAACTACCACACGTAAAATATATTCCAAACTTAATACCTACTTTCTTCCAAAGTAATAAATCAAAAGATTTATGAACGTTAGCCATGCAATCCTCCTTCCCTTTCCTTTTTCTTCTTACTACAAACTGGAATATTTTTCAGTATGGAAAAATATCAAATATTTTTGTACCCCATCGAGTCTTTTTTGTCTTTTTAAGTAAAATTTTGAAACATTTTTGGACTTTTTTTAAAATTTGAATGGCCGAAACAAAACTATCGATCAATACTTTCCATTCCCCATCGTTATTACATTTCTGCATAATTGTAAGTTTCTGAAATTAACTTCAGACAATAAATGACGATCAAAAATATTCCCACAAAACGAAGAGCCCTTTTCTAGATCAGAATTTCATCCCGTTTGTTTAAACATCAGGACACATTTCAAACGAAATGAATTTACGATTATGCCTTAAATATTTTTTCTATTGTGTGAAACTACTTGAAAGCTTAAATCCTCTGGAAAGTTTCTTTCACCAACTGCTAACTTGGCTCTAGAAGTAAAATATGACTAAGAAATAATCACAATCTCACAAAAAGTAATAAAAATAATATTTTATAAAAGAAGAAGAAACGCAATGTGTTCTTCACACTTGACATCTTTCTTATAGAAAACACTTGCCAACTACCAAAAATGGAATTGTCTGCTTAAGGAAATTGGTTCCGAATGGCACAGAGGATTTCTCCCTTTTCTACGCCATTTCTAAACATTTTAAATTCCTAAGATTTATGCATAAACTGCTTTTAGAAATCCCTTGAGCACAATTCACTTCCCATTTCATCTTTTCCTAATTCCCCGCTACAGAATTTTAAGTTAATTGAAACGATCTAAGCCACACCCCCCAAAACGTCGCAAGTTTTAGCATGAATGACGCCAAATCGGTCCTAAGTCTCAAATCCGTTCCGAAAAAGTTGTTTCTGAACAACCCTTTCAATTTTCATTCAAAGAAACATAAAGAGAAAGCATTTTCTGGCGTCTGTCTCACTCAAAGAAACGAATCTTTTCTACTTTGCGTAAGAAATCTTTTGAAGCGAAAAATCATAAAAAGTGTTGTCTAAAGGGTAAAAACGCATTTCCTATTTACTTTCCCCACCGAGGGATTTTCGAATTTTGTTTTTCGAATGATACATTTGAAATAGTGCGGTATTAATTTGAAAAGTGCGTTGGGAAGCTGTTTGGTGTATAGGAGGAGTAGTAAAGACTATCACTTCTTATTTTGATGTGATATCTTCTAAAAAGGTTTTTATATGGATCAGAGGGAAAGAAAGAGAACAACAAAGATGTTCATACTCTTTTGACAGCAACTTACGCACTAAAAACACTTTCTCACAAACTCAGCCACTTTCCCCATCATCCATCTATTCACAAACAATGCGATTTGGTTCTGATTTACTTTCTAATTTAAAAATAGTCTAAAACAGCATCTTTTACCGTCGTAGTGATTAGGGTTTGGTTAGTAGCCAACGAGGGCAACATAAATAGCTAAGATTCATTTGAAAGCATTTTAAAATAAGTTTAGTTTTAGTAAGGCGATCTACTGCATTCAATTTTTGTGTGAACTTTCGAAACCTGTTGTTTGGGAACAACCCAGTTGCTATTTTTTATACTAGTGAAGTGGATGTTTAACACTTTTATTACTTTTACTTTTATTTCAAATCAAAATTGACTGTCCATCCTCCTTTCACTTTTTATTGGAATTTTTGCTGATCCTTGTGAAATCTGAAGAGGATCAAATATCCCATCAAAATAAACTCTGACTCTGGTCTCACTACTTGGCAAAGAAAAACACTTTTTGAATTCTCAAACCACTCCAACTAAATTTTTTATTTTTCTCTCTAAAAACATCAACAAAGTTACCCTGCTTCCAAACACAAGCTTTATTTATCCCTAGTCCACAAAAGATCATTCATAAATTGTGTAAATTATCCAAAAAAGATGAATTTGGCATCTTCTTTAGTCATTCAATTTACTCAGAAAAACGCTCAACATCTTCTACTTTGCCCTTTTACCTCGATTAATGCCTTTCCTTGTGAACAAATCCATTTACAAAATACCCAAATAAACCAAAATCAAATAAACCATGACAAACGGATATATGAAAGTAGCCTTAGATAATCTTTATGAAATCGAAAACGTTCTGTTGAAAGTTTGAAAATGACGGTCATGGTGTTCAACTGTTCAGAAAAATATTATTCCTGTCAAAAGTTAGACATTCAGACAGACAGACAGACCGCGACAAACGAACAGACGGACACCATGAACGTTCACATAAAGTATCTAACGATACTCAATAATACGGAAGTTGAAAAGTGATAAAAACCCAGATGGGGGAAAAATATTCATAAATGTTCGTACTTCTGTCAAAATCCAAATTACCTACAAAATCCACAAGAGTTTGAATGAGTGACATTAATAAATGTTTGGAGTGACATACTCAATTCCAATTCTAGATAAGGGAAATCAATACAAAGCCAAAGTTAGTTCCGTTTTAATCCCAGAATCCCTAATCATTCTCATCTCACCAACTAATAATAATAGAGTATTAAAGTTTCATTAGTGGAAAACCATCTGCCACGTACACCGCATATTTCCCCTCACTAACTATCTACCATTAAGACTTGTTCATAAACCACAGTCAATATAGTCTCCAGCTCAATCCAGTGTACAAATCACAACTTGAAAAATTACCCCCCCCCCCTCCTACAACTTACCCATACATACCTATAAAAAGATAAAACAAAACCCTATGTTTCCCAAAACAAAAACCTTCCCTATTAAATCTAAACAGCCCTTATTTCCGTCTCTATTGTGTTATAAAAAGGAGGAATAATTGTCAAGTGCGGAATGTCATCCACTTGTACCATCATAATAAAACTTACATTTTGAGTGCATTTATATCCCGTGTGCCAATTATCATTTTAGTATGACAATTTCCCTCTTCCTTGGTCCAATGTTACTCATCCATGCCGTATGGACTACATCATCCCTTCATGACACATGACACAAAATGTTATGTCATTTGAGGGGGGCAATAAACGTAAATAATTAGAGGGAGTAGTCCCAAATCACCAAGACCACCACTGCCATCCTCTACTAAATCTCTCCTATCTCTAATAATACAACAATTCAGTGTCATAAAACGGGCAATAACAATACAGGAATAATAATATTCAACCCCAAAATGCATCCGTCCGTCTGTCTGTCTGTCCAACCGTCTGTCTGTCTGTCCAACCGTCTGTCTGTCTGTCTGCTTCCTCATAAAATACGAGTGATATTCAAACAGGATAACACATTTTGTCTATTCAAATGTCAACTAGTTTTACTCATGAGGATGCACTTTTTTGGATGAAAATCCACTCTAAAATTGAATACCCGTGTGGGTTTTATATATTAAAGGTATTTTGCTAGTTGGACCAACTGACGGGTTGATAAGGGAATTATTTCCATTGAAGTAAATTTTGTGTAGTTTGGTTGAAGGATGGGTTCATTCATTAAGAGTGAATTGTACTGCAAGTAGAAAAGGTGGTGGTGGTTGTGGAATGGATGATAAGGAAACCAGATAGGATTCAAGTGCTATTTCTCTCTCTACTACTGCCTATGTCCATTCATTCAACTTTAATCTCGTTATCAAGCTCAATGCACAATGTAATTAAAGAATCAATGGGAAAGTCCTCTTTCACTTGAATTACTAAACTTCAGCCCTTATCTTCATTACATTTAGTTGGCAACAGCATTCTGGAATTCAATGAAAACTATTCAAAACTCAAAACATTTCAAGTTTTGAAAGCTTCACATCATTCAGGACGGGAATCCTAGAATCCTGTTAAATATTAACCTCGTGAACTTTCCAAAATCTGGAATTTTAATTCATTTCCAAATAAATTTTTAAAAACATTTGAAATCAAAGCAAATTTTGATCAAAATGAACAATTTAAAGAAGAAACCAGATAAGGAAAAGCTTAAAGATTGAATAATGGAAGAGTTGGGTGGTACAACAGAATAAGTCACACCCAGTCTAAAAGATGACTCGACTAAACTGTAAAGCTTATCAAGAAAGAAAGTTTACAGCTTGGGTTTTCCTCTAGTTTAGAGCAATCTTGTCCATTGAGACACTTGGCATTCTGGATGACATTGCTAAATGTGGTAAACATTGGAAAAAGGCGTATTCACCTTTAATCTAATCAATCCATCAAGATCACTTCCATCTCCAATCTTAACCAAGATAAGGAGAGAAGGCGACCAGCTAGAAAGGATTTAAAGTCATCTGTCTCTTCCTCTCCTTCAAATGTGTGTGGCATTTTTTTCCTTATTCAAAGAAAAGGCCAAGCCTGAAATCTTCATCAATTTCGTAAAATGTTTCATTTGACTGAACCTTAATTCATAAAAAAGTACATCCGTGTTAACGGAATTAAATAAAAATCTCAAAAAATGGAACATTTTAGGAAATCCAAACTTTTCCAACTGTAGTACTTAAAAAATCTTCGAATTCAAACTTGGAAATCTTCAAAATTCCAAAAAACTTACTAAAAGAAGATTCACAAAATCTTCTGAGACATTCAATGTTTCCAATAAGCTTGATAATGCTTACCGTAAAACGCGATTTAGAACCCCATGGGGAGTTATTTTTTCAACCTTCCAAAAAGGGTGGGGTTCTATTTCGGGGTGGGGCTCTATTCCGGGGGGAGACTTATAGTTTCAAAGCAAAAATCAAAGAACATTTTATCAAAAAACCAATATTTTGTGTCTTCAAAATCAAAAATTTCTTACAATTTTGGATGTAAAATCTTACAACTTGGGTCCAGACTCTCTGGTATCTTTATTTTCTTATTTTTATTTTTTCAAACCAGTCGCTAGACCTGGGGGGTTATTTAGGGGGGGCTCCAAACCGGGGGGGTTCTAAATCGCGTTTTACGGTAATGAAACTTGAAATTGGTTTGTATAAAAAGCAACAGCCAGAGGCAAATCTTGTTGTTTCTAATCAGCATTACTTTTATAAATTGGATAATAACTCGGACTAGAGTAAAAAGGCAGACTGGATGGACTTTTCCAAAAACTAAAGAGATAAGGGAAAAAGTAATCTGTAAGTTGTTAGGCTATCTAACTAAAGCTTTTATTGTGCAATGACATAAAGAGATTACTTATTCTCCTATCCACCCGTATTCATTATTATTACCCTCTCTTCTCTATACACACTACCCGGGTATTATTCCTCTTTTGTCCCCAAGCAAACAAAAAATACGGAGATAAATAAAGGAAAAAAATGTGAGATATGCATTACATTTTTCTAATCTCAATCTCAACTCACAAAATGAACCGAAGGCAAAAGATAAAAACTTCTTGGACCAAATTACCAAACTTCCTCCGGCTGTTTTTTCTTTTCATTGCAGTTACGAAATTTCCGGAAATTCGGAGAAACCGTTTTTCTACCCGATTTTTCTTGCAGTTTTTGCACAAAAACTTGGGTTTTTGGTCGTTCGGGTGATTTCTGAGGAACATTAAATGTCTCCAAAGCAAAGTTTGTTTCAAGGGTTGCTAATAAATATCTCTCAAATCAAGTCAATGATCTTTCCTGCTAAAGCCCTTAAACTCAGCTGTACCAAGAGGTCACAAACCTTTTTCCCCTTTGACCTTTCCCTCTTAACAACCTGTCCCATGAGTTATGGATGACCCCTTCTAATACTCGTGAAAGTAGTAGAGTTCCGAGAAAAAGACAAAACGACATTTCATTTCCACTCTGGTTATAACCCAAGTGTGACTCTACTCAACAAAGTTGTTAACAATTATCTATTCGCTTAGTCCATAAAATATATGAAATGTATGCATAGTACGTTCCATTCTTCGTAAGCCTACAAGTTTTGTTGACTGAGTGACATGAGATAAGTTGACATTGACACCTGTCCAACTAAAAAACACACTAGCCAATCTTTTAACCAAATTTGACATTGAACATTTAGAACATTCTAGTTGAGTGAATGACAGACGTTTTTCTCTTTACCAATGAACAAAAATGCATCTTTGCCTTCAAATATCATTCTTCGCCTCGCCTCATCTCAAATCACTAAAACAATTTTGCTAATGCATTCTCCATTAGGCAATCCACCACCACCACATTCATAAAAAACACTTTCGAAAAAGATTATTCTTGATTCAGAAACTTGTTCGGACAAAATTTACCCAAAGCGTTTTTATGAATTTTGGAAAAAAACTATTTTGGAAAAGGAATTTCCAAGCCCAAAATTTAAGTTTTTAGATTTAAGTTTTGAAACTTGTTTCACTAAACGATTGATTGACACATCTTTTCAACTAAACTTTCTCAGTCCAATTAAATCCCCAAAGTTAGACTTAATTACTCTTACACAATGTAATCCATAGCTGAAAGCTTTGTACCTTGGCCTTGTGTGTGTTTGACACTTTAATTTGTATTAATTAATAAAGAGGACTGAATAACAGCCAGAGAGGAACGTCCCGTCAATTGACCTTTAATCAAAGAGCCGTCTCTCAGTGTACACTTACATTCCCTCCAAGGGACTTTATACAAACCTATTTTGTATTTAAACTGAAATAAGAGGGTGTGTGAGTCATTTATTTTAATTGATATTGATTGTGAATTAACCCCCCCTCCCTCTTCTCATTAGACATTACACGATCCTCACTCTCCTTATATTCTTTCTCCTCTCCAATTAATAAGTCAATGCACAAAATACCACTATTTTATCCCAAAATCCTTTTTTCTTTCTCCAGGTCCAATTTAATCCAAGTGACCATCCATAAATTACTTCCCAAATATTTTTTGGACCTAAAATCTGCTTTACCTCAAGGAAATACCCTTTAACAACTAAACTAACGCATTTTACAAGCAGCATTTAGGTACCGTAAAACGCGATTTATAACCCCATGGGGAGTTATTTTTTCAACCCTCCAAAAAGGGTGGGGCCCTATTTCGGGGTGGGGCTCTATTCCGGAGGGGGACTTATAGTTTCAAAGCAAAAATCATAGAATTTTTTATCAAAAAACCAATATTTTGTGTCTTCAAATTCAAAAATTTCTTACAATTTTAGATGTAAAATCTTAAAATTACTTTTTCTATGTTATATACAGTAAAATATATTTTTTAGATGGGGCTGTATTTCGGGGGGGGGGACGTTATTTTTTCAAACTAGTCGCTAGACCTGGGGAGTTATTTAGGGGGGGGCTCTAAACCGGAGGGGTTCTAAATCGCGTTTTACGGTATATTAAACCTGAGAAATTGATTTCCATGAAATTTACGAAAAACCCTTGAGATGAGGTGGTGATCGTCTCCGTCTCGTACCTCACGATTTGTCACAATTTAATTAGAATGGAGCCTATGTAATCCCCAATGTGAAATTACTTCCTGAATTCTCCTCCATTCATCACCAAACACACATTTATATTTATTATTATTATTGTGCTTTGGAGAGAGATAATAAAAATGAGTTAAATGAGGAGGATGAAGACGCGTCTCTTTATCTTATTTATTATTACTACAAGTAAATATCAAAAGTCTCCTCTTTTTTCTATTAATAAATTCCATACCATTTATGAATGAATCATCTCGAACCTCTTTTCTACATTTCTCTCAATGAATGAATCACATGTCTCTGTTTTTCGTCATCACAACTCCAGTTTTTTTGTATCAGCCAAAGCTAATACTATTCCATATTTTTTGTAAAAAAGTAACTGTACGCAAATTACTTAGCGGGCGAGATAAAAAGGCTTTTCACAAAAGTTAAATTCAAGTCAAAACTCTTTGTAATTTAAAGTTTACAATAAACCATGACAAATGGATATATGAAAGTATCGTTAGACGAATTGTTACACTAGAAACACCGGGGCACTATGCAACACAATTTCATAATTTTTTTTCAAATTTTTTGTCACACTTTCAGTGATTAAAATTAGGGGGTGTGGCCGATTTCCCCAATTTTACAAACTTTGACCTAAGGAACCCATTTGTGAAAACAAAATTAAAAAATATTATTCCTGTCAAAAGTTACCCATTCAGACAGACAGAAGGACAGACGGACAGACAGACGGACAGACAGACGGACAGACGGACAGACAGACGGACACCATGAACGTGTTCACATAAAGTATCTAACGATACTTAATAAAGCTATATGATTAAAAAAGATTTAAGATTATTACGTGTAGACTTAAATAAGAGGCTTAAAACTAAAGACGTTGTGAAACAGCTTCTTAATTATATTTAAGATTTAAGGAGCTATAGATGTAAATCATTACATTTGGGGGAAAACTCTACACCTGCGACACTTTTTAATTAAACAAACAAGAGTTTTGAGAAAGAGTTTTGTGTGTAACAGGAACGAATGCCAGATGCGTCTTTTATTCTACTACTAAGCCTTTTTAATAATGTAAAAAAGTTAAGAAATGTTTGTTCAAAGCGACATGGATCTCCCTATAAATTACAATTAACTAAAACAGTTAATATTCTCAACAAGTTTTATTTCTCCCTTTTCTACATCCTTTCCATTTTCATTACTTAAGAATCCTTTTTCATTCAAAAATCTCGAAGGCAAAGCATTTGTTTTAAAACGCAGATTTTAAGCCAACACTGCTTTAAGTCATACGAAGCAGACAATACTTACTCTGTTAAATTGTACAAGTTCTTACATCAAAATTTAAAACTTGTATTTAAAGCCCTAAGTAGTCTCAACAAGATTCAACTATACAATGTACCTTTTTTTAGTTATTCTCATTAGCAAAAACCTTAATTATTTATTGGCAAATGCTCAAGGTCACTTTCAATTGGATTTTCTTGTTGTTTGGTACAAAAAAGATTTGTACCAAGTTCAATTTGTAATTGTACAAAAAAGAGATTGCAACAGATAGGATTTTCCAGTATTAAACAACACACTTCAGATACATCCTAATTTTTGTTCTCTACAATATTGAGCAATAATTTAAAAAATTAGCAAACTCCCAACGCGAGGTTCTATTACAAGAAAAATGTTTTTATTGAGGCATAAAACCTCTCAAATTTTACAATTTAAATGACACTTTCAGCTTATATTCAAAATATATTTTTATCAGTAATAAAAACATTACAGCACACTTCATACTTTACCTAAAGCCGTAAAACAGAAACCCCCATAAAAAAGCCACACACGTTGTCTACAATACATCGTGACTTGTAAAAAACCTCTTAAAAATTGACATCCCTTCGTAAATTTAAATTCGCAAGTTTTCTTCAACATTTTACTACACAGGAAATGTCAGAGGTTTGAAGACGAATGAAAAAGTCACGACAAATAAAAACCAACGTAGGCAGCAAATTATATAATACAAGGCACAAGGTGAAATTTATTTCCCACGGTGGTGGTGGCTTCTTTTGGCATATTGGCATATAAAATCCCTACACATAAATAATACGTCCCATTCTGGCATAGGAATAATACATCATATTAAACAAAATATAACAAATACCTTTTTCAAGAACAATGGAAATAATATTTCCTTATTAGGTTTAAAACACTCTCACATTCTCATAAAAATCACAACAATTACATGGCCAGCTATATAATCTTAATTTTAGCAAGTAATATATAAGGCATAGGGTTAATTACATCATCTCGTGAAAAGTCCTACTGTTTCACTTTCTCAGCCGAGAGTGTGCAATTATTAGAGTCCGTGTCCGACCCACACCGGATGCATCATCCTTCTGTCATCCGGTAGACACATTATCATTATTATTATCCACCAGGTGCAATTCCTCTTTAGCGTTTTTATCACTTATTTGTGGCTTGCAAATGCTATTCTAATAGCAAATACAGACGGATTTTTCTATGCTTTTTGTACAAAATGATGATTGTGTTGCAGAGGTGATGCTTTATTGTGTAACCTTCATCACTGGATAATCACCATCATTACTCTCTCATTAACGTCATCACAATCACTCTATCCCACCTTGTCCACCTATTTATTTATTAAAATACCTACTCGGAGTTATTTGCCCTGATTTTTACTCCTGTGAATCAATTTTGTTTTAATATTGGTTGTTTAACTCTGGACTTATCCTCTTTAAAAAAAGCTTTTACAAAAAATATCATTATTTTTATACTCTTAGACAGATGCGATTTGTAAAATTTCATTTAAAATGTTTACCTTCCATCGCCAAACGTTTGTAGAGACTCAGAGATATCTCATTTGTTTCAAAATCCCGTTGTAACAAGTATTACACAACTTAGCTGTAAAAAGTGAACCCTGACCTTGGTACATATATTAAAATACCAAGTAGAAATTTATCTCATAAAGCTGAAAGAAAGTAAGGCTGTGGGATGTTGAATAAATTATTACTACT
>JAQGBU010001491.1:0-12665 GCA_034698605.1 Isotoma decorata | reverse complement strand
CCGAAAGCAGACTGAACCCCTTCCTCACTTGGCTGAGGCTGGCCGTATTGTATCAAAAGTATTTTCAAAATTGTAGCTGGAGGAAATGGGCCATCTATCATTTCAGGAAAGAATACAATATGTGCCATGCATGACGTTGCTGTTTTGGATATATTTGCAGGCCAAACGTCTATTGACTTACTGGTTCTGGCAATGTTCGCAATTTTAAGAGGAAAGGTAAGTGGGTCCATTTCGTAGTATTCCCGAAGAGAAAGTAGACTAACGTAGCAATGCCGAAAGTTTTCAAGAGTTTCTGATAAGTTTTGGGTGAACAGGGGTTCAGGCTTCGAGAAAGCGTCAAACTTTCCTATGTGCAGTAGAACCAAAAGAAATGCCAAAACTGACTTTGAAAATTGCTCACAAATTCTCATGTTTAGGTCAATTTAAATACTGCGCTTGATTATTGAGTTGGACAGAAGTCGCGGACTAAGATCCAAAGGCACGAATTTGTCAGAACAACACTGTATTCAAGACGTCTGCTTTAAAGGACAGTAGTTGTTGGGAAATATTGCTCTGTTCAAATGAGCTTACATCTTTTGTGAAAATATGTGTCTATCAACAGTTATTGAATTAAAATACTGATTTATTGCCAAAGGGAAATAGTAAAGTGAGTCCAAGCCCGATACTCTTGAATAAAACTCTGACTCAACGAAGGAGCAAACATTCACCCGATCTTACCTGTTTAATGTGTAGTTCCCGTACAACTTTTTAATAACCTTCAATAGCATTTCATAATCCTTTTCATCAGCAAGATTGGTACGTCGGTCTAGTCACCCTGGTATGCTACCAAGTAAGGGTGGCATAACTTTACTTACAATTAGCAGTGCTCGCTAAATGGAAAGAAAATCCAAAGGTATGCATAACTGAAAACAGAATTTGAAAAAACTTATTCTTTGTGAAGTTATAGCGATTTTAGTGTAATTGCTATAGAGAGTGGAGCCAAGGGGGTGTGGCCGATTTGACCAAAAATCAATACACTTGTAGCGTTAGACCTAGAAACATTCATCAGAAAACAGAACTTGAAAAAGTTAATTCTGTCAAAAGTTAGAGCGTTGACGGATGGACGGATGGACGGACGACACTACCATTCGCATGAAGTATCTCCGATACTGAATAAAGAAACAAATTTATCAGATGTAATTACAAGTTAGCCATTTGCATTTTGAAGTTAAAGCGATTAAAAATGTTGATTTCTGAATATTACGAGTTTCAGCTTGAGCCCAGAGCTTATGAATTTGGTATGGCGGTCCGTCCGTACGCCTAACGATAGCTTAAAAACGCTTCAACCGATTCAAATGGGAGAATTTTACCATATTATGTGTTTTATGCCCATCTGGAACAGAGTTCGAAGATGGGGAATGTGGGATAAGTGGTTGACCTTTGAAGCAAAAACCTCCACCGTTAATGCAAATATAAGCCGTGTTTGAGCATTAATTTGGCGTGGGTATAAATAGCAACGGCACATGAAATCTGAAACCAGATTTTATTTTTTTTTTGTAATTTGAATGCCCAAAGCGGAAAGTTGGCACGGGGGTCGCAAATGGCGATAAAACCATAGACATAGAACTATACAATATTATATAGTTCTATGTCTATGGATAAAACATAAAATTTCAGCCCGAATTTTTTTGGAATTTCAATTGCTTCTCCGGTTCACTTCTACTGGATTTTAAAAGTCATGTCAGAAAGCGGAAGTTTTACGTAGGGGTTACAAATATACATAGTACATGAAATTTGAAACCGAATTTCGGAATACGACCTGGCTCATGCTAAATCCTATTACCAGGAGTTTTTTGTTTGTGACTGGGTTAACGAGGAATTCGAGTACTTTAAAAAGAATTTGTAACATGTGTGGGGAGAACCTGAAAATAATGATAGAAATAATAATCCATTGCAACGGATTTAAAAAAGTACAGGAGATGGGGAATCTGTTTCTTAAGATTAGGAGTGTTTCTTTGACTCTAGGGACTCAAAATATTTTATAGTCTCAATTCGCCCCAAACACACCCCCGGGGTATGACCCTTGACCCATTATGTCAAGTGTGCTCTTGGATTTATAGTACTCATAATTGAAATCAGAATTGAGAAGTGTTGATTCGGTGTGCAGTTATATATCAGTTTTACTGTAATTGCTATAGAGGGTGGAACCAAGGGGGTGTGGCCAATTTGATCCAAAATCAATAGGCTTCTTACCTTATGTCCTAGAAACATATATCAGAATCAGAATTTGAAAAAGTTAATTCTCTCAAAAGTTAGAGCGTTGACGGATGGACGGACGACACTACCATTCGCATAAAGTATCTCCGATACTTAATAAATGTTAAAACAATACAGTGCGTTGTCAGCATGTTTCTAAAAACTGTGATCCTGGGGTTAATTTGCGGCTTACTGTCGTAGATTGTATTTTAGTTTTATTAATCGGACAATTTCATAATGGACTCGTCAATAACGACTAAAATCCATTTTAATTTATAATTGCGTGTAACATGCAATTTTGACTTGCCATAACTTTAATGAAAAATGTAAGTAAAGCCTCTGGAAAAACCCCTCTACATGGTTCAACAGCTCGACGAACTACTTCAACCAAGTGTTTGTTTGTTTCAACTTTATTGTCTTTCCGAATTCATTACAATGAATGTTCTTCCATTCGTGACACACTGTAATAAACAACTTTACTTGGAGTAGAGTAGTGTAGAGTAGTCGATACTTTTTTATCGACTTTGTGAGATAAAGAGTATTAATTAAATGCCAATTCTGAAGTCAAGAAGCCATCAACAGTGTGGTTTAATTTATAAGTAAGTTAAAGACTTAAGACATATTTCTTACGAGTAGAATTAATGTTTAATTTAAATGGGATTGCTATTTAAGGCAAATTGTCTTTGTGCCCTCTAACATTAAGATATATGGCTTGCGAGTAAACTAGTACTACAACTTACAGTAGCACACTTCATGGCTTCAATTTTATCAACCAGATATCAAACGAAATATTCCAAAATGCATGAATGAACATTGTGGAGTGAATCTGTGTCTGATGAATGATTGTATCTTTTCACTGTAATGCAAAACATATTTATTTTTGCGGAACTAAATTTACTGAATTTCGTACAAAAATAAAAACCATGACAAACGGATATATAAGTGTCGTCAGATTGTATTTATGAAATTGAAAAATGACGATTATGGTGTTCATCTTTTCAAAAAAATTGTTTTGTAAAATTTGTAAGTTGGAGGTTGAAGAGAAATTAAATCTGTTTTCACGAATGAGAGAACGGGGCAGTATGAAACTTGTTTCCATAAATTTATGTTAGATTTTTTTGTGTTTTTCATATTTAAAATTGGTGGGTGTGGCCGATCTTCGATCTAGAACCGTTTTTTGACCCTATGAACCTATTTCTGAAAACAGAACTTCAAAATGTTGACCCTGTCAAAAGTTATCGTGTCGACGGACATAGGACATCGTCGGACACCATGAACGTTCACATAAAGTGTCTGACGACACTTAAGGTTCACTTATGGAGACTAAATCTTGCGCAAAACTTCTTCCGGAAAGCTCGTTTTATCTATTTTTTATGAGGCGAATTCAGTGCCAAATTCACGAAGGAGAAAATGTAGAGCCAAAAATCATGAAATTGAAGTAAATAAATAATATTTTTTCCAATTTGGTCGATTTACACCGAAAACAGTGCCTATTTGCCGTTTAAATTCTTACTCAACGCTTGAAGGATCTTATGTTGAAGTTAAATTTGTCCGATTCTGACTGCACTAACTCTGAGAGGTCTTTGTGACTGCAGAACCAAAGGTAAAAATAATCTTTGGTTCAGAAAGCTTAACAACGCATGCAGCGGGTCCAGCGCTTCAAAATATTAATACTTAAATTAGGTACAATCCGACGCGGATAACTCCTGGACAGGATCGGTGACATCGCTCACTGAAGTTTAAATCCGCCACAAACAATTTTCCAGCGTACTTGCAGCAGCTCCAGCGTTTAAATAGATTAATACCCTTCTTGAATTTTGATCAAAATCTGAGTAGTTACTGAATGAATTATTAATAAATTTGTGTTACCTACTTCAATTTCTGAACTTCAAAAAGTTAATTCTGTCAAAAGTTAGAGCGTTGATAGATATACGGATCGACAGACAACACTACCATTCGCATAAAGTATCTCCGATACTTAATAATGATTATTATTGCACATATACTACTCATCTTATTAACCCTTGCCGGAACAAACGCAAACTTAATATTTTGCGCAAGGAACTATAGGCATCGCTCTACGACATTTATTTGGTAGCTGATACTAATGGTTAATAAACCTTTGTAACGGATTTATAAAAGTATCGGAGAGCAATGTAAAGTCATAAAGTAAAGAACACTTCTGATTATTATTGCACTACTCCTCTTACTTAACCCTTCTTGCCCCGACAAACACAAAATTATTATTTCTAAAATACTTCACAAATACTTTAAAAAAATCGAAGCGTCACAACTTCAAATACAAACATTTTATAACTAATTGTAAGATAGATATTGCTAAACTACTTAAAAATGTAATTTTGCTACACTCCAAGATCGTAGACAATTTTTTTAGCCAAATTCATGCATAAAAAGTATAGATTAAATGAATTACGGACCTATTGTATTAATAGTATTGAAAAAACAATGCCACGACTGTCACAAATTAAGCATATGTCATCCACTTTTCAAAACTCAATAATGTACAGAGGGATTAAACTCTGGAACAGCTTTCCTCGTGAATGGATAATTAACGACATGGACATTATATCGTTCTTCGAAAATTTCAAACAGTTTTTTGTAACCAAGACCAATTAAATGTACTTTTGTCATTATATAATATTATTAATAGATATAGATAGTTCATATTCTACTCGCATTAAGTTGAAGTTTAAATTATATGTAATAATATTTTACCGATTGAAAACCCAGTATTTGTATTAATATGCAAAATTTGATATTGGCAATACATTCAAATAAAAACAATCAAATCAAATCAAAACCATTCCTCAAAAAAATTCTTCAATCACTAAAAATGGAAGGGCTATGACAATTTCGCTCAAATTTTGGTCTAAAACACATCAAACAAATTAAGAAAAAATGCAAACCCGAAGTTTTTTTGTTTTCAAAAATAGAAGGAAAATAAAGGAGTTTTTAAATAATGAAGGCAAATACATCTGTTTTTCTGTAATGTCTTTACTCTGTCTACTACAATTCAACATTTCGATAAAGTCGACGACTCATGAGCAGCAGCGTCCTTTGAAAATAATTTTTTTATGAATCTTACAAATCCAGCTTTTAAAATGCATTGATTTCTCGAGATTTACCCTCCTCCTCAAATCCAATTGCAGAATTCAGTTTATCTACTTATAAATTTTCGTCTATGCAGCAAATACGCATTCATTTAATTTAATGAAGGTAAATATAGGGAACAAACAATAAACTTGTTATGATTTCTTAATATCGCGTAATCAATTGTTTTATTTACTCATCTAAATAAAATTTACAGATTTTATTACAAGATAAGCCATTGGGTGATGGGTCACGGATCACGGTGCATTATATCCAGTGTAAGATACCCGGTCTATAAATAATTTTTAAACTGCTTAATTGGAAATTTGAAAAACTTGAACAAGTTTTAATTAAATTTGAAGCTTAAAAATATATTCAACATTCTTGGGAAATAACTGACCTTAGGATTCCTAAAATTCCTCAGATGAAAATTCTTCACTGCTGCTAAGGGGTCGTTTAGCTTGAAACATTTGTTCATTTTCAGCTCGGGAATATTGAGATGCAAGTCTCCATAAATCATCTTTATCCATTGAAAGAGCCTTAGGATTTGCCTTAGCCCACTGTGCAGCAGATTCTGGTTCCATTTGCTCCCAAAGCTTAACATCTATCAAATATTGAACGATTTGGGAATCCATGTCTTTCTTAGCTCGAGCCTCACATTCAGTATCTCCTATTAGACAAACGGTCGGAATAAGTTGTTTTGCTCTGTCTGGTCTATCCTGGACTAACCTTGTTGGGGCTAATTCTCTCTGCTTCTCTTGAGGTGCAGATGCAACGACGATGATTGAAGCACAAAGTGCAATAAGAACTAACTTGCAGTTCATTTTGGTTTCCAAAACTCAAAACAAAATTTTCTGGAAATATTTAGTTCAGGAGCTTTTAGAATGTTGACTTGAGAGCAATGTTCAAACTTGAATGAAAACGGTGGGGCTTTGGAATTCTTTTTATATGCGGTTGTATAGACAGATTTGTGATAAGAAATTAAATACTAGCTTGGGAAGGTAGTGAAATATATTTTTGTATAATTACTTAAGAAGGTTATAAGGATTGCATAATAACTTTATTAATCTTAAGAATTAATCATTATAAACTAGAGAATCCTGGATAGTAATAAAAAATATTTTTATATAAACTGCAGCTAAAACATAAAAATGCTTTGTAAAGATTAAGCGTATAAAAGTATTGCATCGTGTGTTTTGATTTCATGGGAAATTCAGGTGATGCTAAAGTTATTTAAAAAATCTTTAGTGGAACAATTTATCCTGGATTCGTAGCCTTACTTTGATCTCTTGCAAAGGCAAAAACATGAAAGGAGTATTATATAATGCATTTAAAAATAAATTTGTGATGGAAAAGGTTGTTTTTACTTCTATTAGAAAAAGACCTAGAAATCTAGGCTGTGATGAGCACATTTATTCTGTAGTTAACAACATGTTTATTCATCAGCAGTGGTAGGAAAAGAAGGTACTCAAAAATTTTGTAATGTCTTCTAGTCCTCTTAAAGAAAGCAAATACGGCACCAAAAACTTCAAAACTGTACTTACGGAAAATACGATTTGAAGAAGTTTTTATGAATTATTTTAATAAACAAATGGCTTAATTATGTGAGGGGTTACAGATAAGATTGCCCCCCCATCACCGACTAAAAACCAAATTGCGATCTCGAGACTGCTTTGAAAAAAAATGTTCATGTCCACCGTTTTAAAAAGAAGAATGATTTTGATAAAACACATCCTTTTAAAATTACAAATCACAAATAAAGGAAAGAAAAGTTCTTGATTACTAAAAAAACAAGCTTTGAAATGATGAAATACGTACTTTAGTGCCTCAAAGATTGAAAACCAAAAGTATACAGAAATCATACAAAAAAAGAAATCGAGTCTGATTAAGGACTTCAGTTGAACATTGACTTATGCAAAAAAGTACCGTAAAACACAATTTGGACCCCCCCCCCCTAAATAACTCCCCAGGTCAAGCGAATGGTTTGAAAAAAACAACCTCCCCCTCGGAAATATAGCCCCATCCAAAAATATAGTTTAGTGTAGAAAATTTAAAAAAAAGTTTAAATAACGGAAACGGAAAATAAAGACACCAAGAGTCTGGATCTAGTTTACACCCATCAACAAGGGTGTAAATAAAGACACCAAGAGTCTTCAACAAGTATTGTTCAGAGTCACTTCGTAAGTTAATTTTTTAGAAAAAGGCTCAAATAGCCCAAAAGCCTGAAGATGATAATTGCGAAACGCGTTGCTAAAAGGGTGCAATAAAATCTTCAAATTTTGAAATAACTATTTTGCAGTTTTTCTATTAGTAAAGAAGTATCTTCCGCCTCAATAGTGTCAAGATTTCACATCTAAAATTGTAAGAAATTTTAGATTTTGACAGCATAGATTATTGGTTTTTTGATAAGATGTTCTTTGATTTATTTTGCTTTGAATCCAGAAACCGCCCCCTAGAATAGAGCCCCACCCTTTTTTGAGGGTTGAAAAAGTGACTCCACATGTGGTTCTAAGTCGCGCTTTACGGTACTTGTAATAATATATTTGTACGACTATTATTTTTGCACAAGGAATTATAGGCATCGCTCGACGACGTTTGGTAGCTGATACTAATGGTTATAAAAGTATCGGAGAGGAATGCTAAGTCATAAAATAAAGAACACTTCTGATTATTATTGCACTACTCATCTTACTTAACCCTTTCCCCGACAACACAAAATTAATATTTCTAAAATACTTCACAAATACTTCAAAAAAATCGAAGCGTCACAACTCCTAATTCAAACATTTTATAACTAAGATTGATATTGCTAAACTACTTAAAAATGTAATTTTTCTACACCCTAAGATTGTAGACAATTTTTTTAGCCAAATTCATGACTAAAAAGAATAGATTAAATGAATTACATACCTATTGTATTAATAGTATTGAAAAAACAATGCCACGACTGTCACAAATTAAGCATGTGTCATCCACTTTTCAAAACTCAATAATGTACAGAGGGATTAAACTTTGGAACAGCTTTCCTCGGGAATGGGTGATTAAAGACATGACCGTTACATCGTTCTTCGAAAATTTCAAACAGTTTTTCGTAAGCAAGACCAATTAAATGTACTTATGTCATTATATTATATCATTAATAGATAGTTCCTGTTCTACTCGCATTAAGTTTAAATTATGTGTAGTATAATGTTACCGATTGAAAACCAAGTATTTGTATTAATACGCAAAATTTGATATTGGCAACACATTTAAATAAAGGCAATCAAATCAAATCAAAACCGTTCCTCAAAAAAATTCTTCAATCACTAAAAATGGAAGGGCTATGACAAATTTATTCGAACTATGGTCTAAAGGACACCTAACAAATTAAGAAAAAATGCAAACCTGAAATTTTTTGTTGTTATAAATAGGAGAAAAATAAATGAGTTTTTAAATAATGCAGGCAAATACATCTGATCTTTTGTAATGTGTTTAATCCGTCTACTACTATTCAACATTTCGATAAGTCGACGACTCATGAGCAGTGTCTCTTAAACTTAATTTAATTTAATTCTTACAATGTGTTAAACATAATTTTTTATGAACCTTATGAGTCCAGCTCTTGAAATAGCTTGATTAATCAAGATTTACCATCCTGCTAAAATGTAATTGCATAATTCAATTTATATACTTATACGTTTTAGTTAATACAGCAAATACGCATTCATTTAATTTCATGAAGGCAAATAAGGAACAAACGATAAAATTGTTATGATATCTTAATATCGCGTAATCAATTGTTTTATTTACTCATCTTAATAAAAATTACAGATTTTATTACAAGATAAGCAATTGGGTGATGGGTCACGGCGCATCATATCCGGTGTAAGAAACGCGGTCTAGAAAGAATTTTTAAAATAATTTAAAATAAAATTTAAAAGTTGAAAATTTGTTGAACAAAATTGAGAAAAAACAATTTAACAAGTTTGAATTTAATGTAAAGCTTAAAAATGTATTTCTAAAAACTAACCTTATTCTTCCTGAGATCCCCCAAAGGAAAATTCCTCACTGCTGCTAAGTGGCTGATTACCATCAAGCATTTGCTCAATTTCAGCTCGGGAATATTCAGATGTAAGTCTCCATAAATCATCTTTATCAATTGAAAGAATCTCAGGGTTTGCCTTAGCCCACTTTGCAGCATATTCTGGCTCTTGGCGCTCCCAAAGCTTTACATCTTTCAAATATTGAACGATTTGAAAATCCACGTATTTCTTAGCTCGAGCAGGACATTCAGTATCTCCTATTGGACAAGGGATAAGGGAAATTTGTCGGTCTGGTCTCTTACGGGCTAACCTTGGGAGACTTGGGAGCCTTGGGACTGTGTTCTCCTTCTGGGGTGCACATGCTACGACCATGATTAAAGCACAAAGTGCAATAAGAACTAACTTGCAGTTCATTTTGATTCTGAAAATTCAAAACAAATTTTTCAGGAAATATTTAAGTCAAGAGCTTTTACAATGTTAACTTGAGACTAGTGTTCAAACTTGAATGAAAACAGTGGGACTTGTGAAGTCTTTTTATATGCCTGTGTCATAATCAGATTTCATCCAGAAAATTAAAACTTAAAAATTAAAGCTGGGGAAGGGAATTATTCATTGTATAATTACTTCATAAGATCATAGGGACTGCATATGCATGGTAAAGAAATAACCATGAGAAATTAGAAAATCCTGGAAAGTAATAAAAATATTTTTAAATGGACAGCTGCCAAAACATAAAAATGCTTAACCTAATGAGCGTTATGCATCGTGTATTTTTATTTCATAGGAAATCCAATTGGGCTTAAATTTTAAAAAAATCTTTAGTGGAACAAATTATCCTCACTCTCAAAAATTTTGTAAGGTGCTTCGACTTTAAATATTTTATGCATAATTATAATACCGTAGTTTCAGTAGTAGCAAAGTTGCAACCAACTCATTTTCATTTTCTTCTTAAATTCTAAAATTTCTGCATCCAGGCTCAAGGTTAATATGCTAATTGTTAGGTTTCATAAATTACTTTTAATAATAGTTTTGTGGGAATATTATTTTTGCACTTAAAAGGGGCCTAGGTACATAGTTGGGAAGGGCTGTGGGCGCTGGGGTCCCAGGTGCGTTGCCGCGGGAGCGCTAGATGCATATAGGCGGTAGCTAAAGCGCCTCATAGGGCGGGTAGCAGCTAAATAAACAGTTTATTTTTTTATTTTTTTAAACTTAAAATTGCAAATTTTACCGCATTTTTTCTCGAGTATCGATTACTCGATCAAAATTTAGGCCTTGAGTACTCGGTCGAGTACTCGATACTCGAGAGTTTTTTCTCACTACTACTCGATACTCGATCGAGTAGTATAAACCACTACTCACGGCACCCCTAGTTAAAAGTAATTTACCAAACCTAAAAATTAGCATATTAACCTTGAGCCTGGATGCAAAATTTTAGAGTTCAATAAGAAAATGAAAATGAATTGGTTGCAATTTGGTTACTACTGAAACTATGTTATTATAATTATGCATAAAATATACTATTTTCTTTAATAAGAAACCAAGCCATTATAAATAATCAAGAAATAACTTAACTTTTCAGCATCTCAGACCTATTCTTACACCCCATTTTGGGTAATGCAGAGTGCAGAATACTCAAGATCAGTCAAGAAAAGTAAAACAATAAAAAAAAATTGTCACTCACCTAAAATCCCGTTGTCAAAGCTTGATATTTCTATCCAATTGGATTTCTGCAATCAAAAGAATTAAATAAACAAGGCCTCCCCGAGGGCCAGAAGTATTAAATACTCATACATTGTTAAGCCTTATTGGGAAAATTTCCTAAAAATTTGATTACAAACAGAATTGATGTATTTGTTGATGCTCGCAGTGCTATTATTATTCGGAAGATATTTTGATGTCTCATAGTTTTTTAAAAATCGTTCTGTCTTATTTATACCAAATTTTAAACCTATTATTCATAATCGATGGAGACCCCTCAATTTTGTCTAATACATCAATCGTTGTATTATCAAACTTTTTTTTACTAATACAACCTAGCCCCTAATATTAAAAGTATTTAATTATTATTACATAATTATTAGTTATTTAAGTAATAATCTTGTAAAATAAAAGTTTTTATTACACAAATTCTAATTTAATACCAATGACACTGCAACATTCCTAACTTTCACCCAATTTAATTTAAATTAGTATTTGGCACTTTTAAATCAAAAACATTTCACCTCTGTCGAAGAATAAGGAGTCAATTACTACTTTAAAATAATTTTTGAACATTGTCCCAATAAGGCTTAAAATGTAATATTTCTGGTCCTCGGTGAAGCCGGAGGCCTTGTTAAATTCTTTTAATTGCAGAAATCCCTCACCTAGGAAAACTTATACTCTAAGGAGTTATTTATTTTATGCTTTTTAAGGTTTAATCATGTAGATTTATGAGTCTGCAGCGTTATTGCGGTCCCGAAAAGATTAATAACCTACGATGATTATTTCAACACAATTGAAATTACTAAATTACGTTTCGATTTGCTCAATTTCTACCGAAAACAGTACCAATTTAACAATTTTAAATTGATGCAAGCAAGGCTTAAGCTGTCAGATTCTTAATCATTCAATTCTAGCGCACATCAATGTGACCGCAGAAACTGAGCCGAAATACAATCCGCAGTATAAGCAGCTTAACAACGCTTGCACCGGTTCGAGCGTTTTAAAGGAATAATATTTTCAAAATGCCCATTTTATAACAGTAACCGCTGCACTTTGAATGTTTGCAAAAGCTTTCAAGATTTGAAAAATAATTATTTTTTAAGTTAATCAAATGGCACATCATCTTTCCACTCAATATCAATCAAAAACACGATTCAGAAGACCATTCATTTTAGAAAATTGGAAGCTTTTGTTGTAGCCAACCTATTATCGTAAAACGCGATTTAGACCCCCACCGGTATAACGGTTTTTTGTGAAGTCGTGTGCAAAATTCAATTACATTGAACGGTCAAAATAACTTCTGATATTTTTGAGCATTAGTTATTTTTGTTCAACAAAAATAGTTTGTTGTGTTTTGTATTGTCAATTAGGTAAGCATATTGGTATGTATTTTTGTGTAATTCTGTATAGATTGCAGCCAGCACTACCTTAAGAATTCGAATGGGATAACCCAATCAGAAGTCTATGTGAAAATCACGTTATTTTGACTACTCCAATGTTATTTTTGTGTTACTGTGATAAATATGTTACAAAATATATCCCCGGTATGTTAATGCAACACTAAAAAAGTAACGTGAACATCGAAACGTATTT
>JAQGBU010001490.1:0-12668 GCA_034698605.1 Isotoma decorata | reverse complement strand
GCCTCCAACGTAAAATTTTTTCTTTCAATTTTTAAGCCAAAAATTCCTTAGTTACAGAAAGTCGAAAAGGTCCATAATGGTAGATTCGGACCAAAAACATCAAGTTCTAAAAATACCTAAATCCTAAGAAGAGTTAACTATACTTGCACAACATTTCTAATAAGGGTACACCCACTTCCAGAATTATTAATTAAAAACATCAATAACCCCTTCTAATGAGCCCGAATACAATAAAGGCTGTCAAGTAATAAATCGGCTATCCATAACATTTCTCCTAAATTTAGTACTACTTAAGATTAGTACTTTAGTATTCAACTCAACCTACACTGGCTAGTTATTGCAAGAATGCAATTTCTATTTCTCCAGGTGAAATCGATTACTACTGCACCTGATTTCAGTTCTGATTAGCCAACTTGGCTTTCCCTGTGTGACACCGTTCGTGTCATGACTGAATTATTGAGAAATGAAACAGCTAGACTTCGCCTTGCAGTGTGTGTCTACATTCTACAAATACATTACATTCGAGTGGGTGGACCATTGACTGTCATTCCTGTCCCAAGAGTCATTTGTAATCAATCCATCACCTCACCTAGTAAGGAAGGACCATTTCTTACATTTTGTTGTTCATGTTCTGATTCACTGACCCCAACCGGATGAGCTGCCAATAAAGCTTTTGGATTTATTGACAAGATTTCCTAAAACGATTTTACAAACTCCTTCTCTACACATATTTAAACTAGTACAAAACCACTACTACCCTTACCTTTGAGAGAGACAAGTTGTCGAATACTTTTCATGAATTTTAGTAGACTGGAGACACTCTCATTGTCAGTTCATGACTCATCAAGCTTCAACTTTACAATTCTTCCATAAATAGAGACTTGGGTGGTATATGTCGTCTTTTCTTTAGTACTTTGTACAATTCCCTGGATACATACAGTTTCATAGAATTTTAGCACAATGTCTACCCCCAGGATTTAGGAATCCGTATAATGTACTTGCGAAAATTTTGGATTTAGTCCAAACACTAAAAAATAGGCTGAGACACCACTTCTAAGCCGTATTAATACTACTTACACTTACGAGATGTGTATATCCTCAAGTAGACACTAAGATTATATCTTATTGCATAAAAATTCGGGGAGAATTCTTGCACCGAGAAAAAGATTTAACTCATTTAAATCCTAGAAAACACTTGAAAAGGAGACAGTTTTCTATCCCCCTGAGCTTCTTTATTTTATGTCTGCCTCTTCATTATTTTTCACGACTGACTAAACTCTTCCTTTGTCTTTGTAAGAATTAAAATCTCATTCAGACTTGAGGATTATTATGTCTATTGTCAGCTTTTGTAAAGGAAAATAATCCACCGAGTCATTTCATTCACTTTAAAAAGAAAAATGGAATGCAAATTGCTTACTTGCCATGTTTAAATCTGCAGTTTGCATCTAAATGAAATGTCAAAAATAAAGCTAAAACCCCTTGTTACAACTAAATCCAAGATTGAATGCGAGTTAAAACTGGATATTGTTGGTGTACTTGGATTTTAATTTACTTCTAGAGAACAATGCCCCGCTTTTTAATAGTATGAGATGTGAAAAATAGCAGTAAACAATTATGCCATTAACATTAGGAGTCATTTGGACACTTTGGTAATGTACAAGTAATTTAGGAAAAGTGCAGTGTTTAAATTTTAAGTGATGTGGAGAAAGCTCTGTTAAATATATTGTAGGCTGATATTACTGTAGGAAAGAATCATTAATAAAATGCAAAATCTGATATTGCTTTTTGTCCTTGTCAAGTATTTTGTATTAAGCAAGGTTAGTAAATACTAATTTCATTTAATTTAAAAATTTAGTACACATAATTAAAAACTAAAACAGTTATTTATTTTGCTTATCTGCTATTACTCTAATTGTAACTAAATTGCTCACTTAAAATAAAAGGCTTTGATATAATTGCACACAGTTCATTGGAAAAATACATCCTGGTTTCTAATTGTGTAGTTAAATCAAAAAGGCTGTATGTACTACATTACTATCAAATGACTTGACATCTGTAAAAAAGTTGTCATTTATTATTTTCTGACACATATTGTATTTGACTGAGAAGCTACGTGCTCTTAAACTAATACCTACTATTAAAGTTCTTTGCATCTTTACTTTATGAAATGAATATGACATTTCCGATAGTAGTCAATAAAACGATTTCATATGCAATTAACATTCAGATTGCTCATTGTTTTTTTTTTAAATTTTATCTCGAACTGGTTCACAAATTTTCCATAAGTCCAAAGTCCAAATCTCACTTTGATGTTATTCAACAACAACAAAGAACAAAGAGAAACTAATTTACAACAATTAAAACCTATATCCACAGATATCTTTCATTAGCTATAGAATTTGCTCAATAAGCGTTAAGCGGTCACAATAATATATAGTAAACACAACTCTTTGTAAATCTGAACAAAACAAGATGTGAAGCAAAAACAAATTAATAAAAAAAACTTTTTCTTTTCTAGGCTACATCATCAATTCACATTGCAGTCAGAGCAGAACTACATAAATCTTGACAATGGAAACATTTTTAATATCAACTCTGAGCAATCAACAAAACGAAAAACAGGGTACATTCGTAAATCCAGTACCAAATTGACTATACAAGTGTTTCTTACTCGACTTATTCTTACACTGAAGACAGCCGATTGAAACCATAATTGATTTTTGTACAACAAAACTGTATGAAAATATATAGCAACCAAAATTCAATCTCGGTTAATCAAACCATTGTCTACCTAAAGCTAATTTCCACGATTTATGAACCCCCTACTAAATTATTGAGATAAACAAAAAATATATAACAAAGAAACAAGCAAATATGACAAAAAAAGAAATACGCCAAAATTTCAATGAAAGTGAGTGGTAATCCAGGCAATTTTATCTATCCCTAGTTTAGCAACAACATCAAACGAAAATATTAACCTAGAAAGTACAAAAGTAAGCAAAAGTAAAAGCTGAGGATAACCAGCAGTGGTGGTGAAAGGGAAAGAAAGTTTTATTTTATTTTACTACCAAACAGTAAGTCACAAGGAGTAATAGTACTGAAAATATATGACAATTGGTTATAGCCTTGTGTACCATCTTTAAAAAGACTACTTGAATACGCCATAAGGGATAGAATATTATCTCGGGTAAAATCTGCTATACAAATACAAAGAACATATATTTTTACTTCCGGGGAAGAATAACTGAAACTGGAATATGCGTTGTATTAGGGAACAAAGCCAATTGAGTCAAAATACAACTTTTTACGTTGTTAAACTGAAATTGAAAATGGTCTTATTGTTTTGGCATGAATTGTTTTTTATTGCTTATCCTTTACTACTTGTATTTTATTTTAGTTTGTCTAACACACATACATTTAGTTAAACTTAAATGCATAATGAGATTCTTCTTTTTTCCATAAATTGATTCAAGTTTGAGTTTAAGGAAGTATAAGTCTATTGAAAATTATGGCAAAAATCAAGAAATATCGAGGTATCTAGAAGCTTAACTCAACAACTCAACTGTCATATAAGGCAACATCATTTTTAGTGCATCCTATTAGCCTAATTTCTTACAAAACTTTGAAACTTACGGTTGTCATTGAAAATATTGTTAATTAAGGCAAAAGTCCTTTACATTACTAATTAAAACTTATTTTCAGATAAAACGCATTTCAACATCTATGGTTGAAAGTTATCAGTTAAAAAAGTTTACTTATTTACTAAAACTAGTAAACAACAGAGAATAGGAGAAATATGATAAATTCTTTCTGGCAAAGATGAACACAAAAAACATTTTTGTTTTTTTGTTCCCTGTATCATAATTATGTAGGTATGTACATTTAAAGAAAAGCTAAGCTAATTTTGCTGAAATAATAAAACTCTATCTATGATATTAAATTATAAGGAAATTCTATCAAATCATGGTCCATAGTAGTACCGTCCGTGGGTGGAAGCTTTTTCTGCGTAGTTTCAGAGAAAAGTAACTTACTCTCTTGGATGCGGAATTGAGTCCTTTCACTCTTATTTTATTTCGCTTTGGTTTCAGTTTCACTCTTTCCTTCCGGCTATAAAAAATCATAATATCATAGACCTGTTTTTGTAGGGAAAAGTAAATGGAAACTCTTCAACTCGGCTTCAACGGATCTCTTTATACACTGCAAATTTAGGTAGAAAACAAAAAATAATGCCAACTTTGTAAAAGAAAAAACTGCGTTATCATCGTTCCTGTATAGTCTTTTTTTTTGCTCAGTTATCTTAAAATATGTGTTGCTGCTTATTTTCCTTAAAATATTTCAAAACAGTAACAACTGTTCTGTAGCAACTATTCTTTAGGTGCAAAGATGTGTTAGTTAACAAATTGTCAAGTGCATTTTTTTCTTAGTCACATTACTAAAATTTAAACAAATGTAAATCAATTAAGTAAAATTGTATTTCATTTATGGACCACTCACCGACGACAACAGTCTACCTAATCGACATTTTCAAATATTTGCAATCGGTAAATTACTTTCAGTGGAATTATATTGCAAGATTTTTTACAAGGATCTTTCAGAAATCTTGCAAGAAAAGGTAGAAATTAGTTAGTCTAGTATGATAGAAACGGAAAATGTTAATACCGTTCAATATTCAACAATCTAAAACTTACGAAAACCGAATGAATTCAAAAAGCTAACAAGTAAGCAACGTTTTGGAACAAATCTCTCCCTTTTTATTTGTCTAAGCAATTAATTCCGTGACCTTTCTCTCTACTCAATTTTATATTAACACAAGCTGGATCCGGTAGGCATAGGTGGTAGGTAGTAGTAAGTTTATTAATAATCAAGATTTTGATATGGATAAAAGGTTCAGTATGACTCTCAAATGCATCTAACTTTTAATACTGCATACTCTACATGTCTACATAGTCAATTTTAAGAAGCACAAATGAATTAATTAGCTTACTCACTTTTAACCCCTATGAATTTATCTCGTTTTGTTTCATTACAATCGATTGCCTCATTACTGTATTTTACACAACCAAGGTTCATCCCCGTATTCACACAAAGACACACATACAGAATCCAATATGCTTGAAAAGTTGGATTAAACGAATTAAATAATCTAACAATAAGTTTTCACTGCATGTAGAAATCAAGAAAGTATTTCCATTCGGGCTAATGCTAATACTTCCAAGAGTAAGAATATTAATATTAATGAAATCTCAGGAAACAAGTCAGGGTTCAGCAACCACATCCACCACCACCACCAGTTGGAGGTCCATTTACCTTATCCCATCGGCAGTGTGAAACTAGTTAGTTGTGTTAGCTTCTACTAAAGTCTAATAGTACTGGATGATAAAAGCACATCCATTACCTTTTTCATTTCCTTTTGCTCATCGATTCTTTGTATGCTTGTTTATGCAATGATATAAAATATAACGTTGTTTTACTTTATTTTCATAAGGAACATCTCGCAAAATTAGCTAATTAATTAAATTAGGTAATTCCTCTTGATAGTCAGGTATAAGTTTCTACATAATGTAATTAAATAGGGTGATATTCAAATGTGGTAGTTGTGAATCTAGTAGAGGGTGGAGTTTGACCTTGATTCTTCCAGAAATAGCACAAATTATTAATTTGTAATTAAATTCTGTAGTTTTAATATACTAAAAGAGATAGCTGTGTATCTTCAGTCTAATTAATCAGTTTAAGGTCAGTCAGTAAGTATTAGTACAGTGTGCTACCTTAGTAAATTGGGCGATGTTCGACATTACAAAATAATGAATATAAAGTTTTCTTTAAACTGCTAATGGATGTTACGTAATTAATTTGATATTCTATTTTTGTACACGTCTGCCGTCTCCAATATTACAATACTTGTATTTTTGGCACACCACCCGCATTGATAATAAGATTACTTTGTCATCTTCTTAATTTCATTATATTTGATTTTGTAGCAGAAAATGAAGGGAATCAATGGATACGTTTTCTAAGAAATGTCTTGTTTCATTTGGGGACGATGTTTATTTGCATAAAGTTGTACGGGTGATCGGAACAATTAATATAAGCATAAACGTAGACTTTTTAATTTCAATTTTGGACTGTCAATTTACAACTTTTCTTTAATACACAACAGAACTAACAACTTTTCGACAAATCTTTGAATATTGACTGCTTTCCGTCAATTATTATATTAATTTTAGCATTCTGTGCATTATGGACAGATGGACACAAACCGGTGCCTACACTGTATCTATGACAAGATTCAATAATTAAGAATTTCCCCCAAAACTACCAACAATCCTTTAACTATGTAATTTTTTCATAAGAAAGAGCCAGCCAATTTAATTGATCTTGTTGAAGTGTAAACTTACATCTCGTCCTTAAAACAAACAAATGGTTGATCTTACTTAAACTTGTAGACCCAGAGCAAAAGTCCCTAACTGAAAATTTCCCATCACCTACGTGTCGTTAGGTACCCACATATTTTATATTATTACGTAGCAAAAGAGTACCATCATGAGTAGAAAATTCTTGAAAAATTGATTCAATCGTCCATGAATAAAAGAACATGAAAAGGTGAAATGGAAACATAAACCTAGTTTAGAGGAAAGTAAGAAAAAAAATCTGACAAAATTCCTTAACATTTTTTTCTTAGACCTCTCTTGAACTTTATCTACCTATATTAGCTAAGATTTCTTTTTAGAATCAGTTTACTTTCTCTTCTCTTACTTTTTCCCTTCTTTCTGAAACCCTTGTTCACTCTTTGGGCTTTATTCCAGCTCTCTTTGGTCCTTTGTCTTCAAGCCATATCACTCCCTAGGGATATGTTCCATAGTATCATACCATCAAACCATCACCGTGGCTGCGGAAGGGCCAAAGGTAATGTAAAATCATGTCCATTTCCTTGTGATAACAAACCGTGTAAGGATTTTATTCTAACGTTAACCCACATTCATATGAGGGATGTCAAAGGTCACATTTCACGTTTAATTTTTAACCCTTCTCTGTGTGTAATTTAAAATCAGCGTGTTCCTTGATAAAGTCTCTTGTTTACTTTCATAGCACATTTTCCCCCTTATTAATTTCATTGTTACCAGGACCATGAAAGAAAAATTCTTAGCCAGATTTCATGAATGGCCCTTGAAAAAATTCTACTATTTTAAACAATAGGGACCAATAAAAAATGTCCCTTTAAGTATACACTCCGTTATCTACTTATAAATGTTATATAAAGGTAAAATGGGATGATGAGGAGACCAAAAATAAACTGTATGAATAAATGAAAGAATCCTTTCCTGTGATTCTAGATTAAAATAGTACACTGCTACTACTAGAAAGTATGAAAAATGTAAGAGTGAAAGCATGAGGAAAGAAGGTTTTAAAATTTAATGGCAAATTTTCTATTAAAAAAGGACAACAGAATTCTTCTTTTCTTTTTGTGTAAAAAATCAAAAAGAATGTACAAACTTATGTTTTTATACACACAACCTTATATCTTCAAAAAACTCTCACTCTCAAGAGAATGCCAAAAAGAGAAAAAGAGAACATCTTTTGTGTGAATTTTTCTTTAGGACTTGAATTACTTACAATTTAATATGAAAGTAATATAATGAACCCTTTGTTATATATGAAAAAGATTAGGGTAATTTTATTCAGGTCAAGTACTAATTCTATTATTCTTATTTAATATGATAATCAACACTGTAAAAATGGCAATAACCAGATTAAAAATTAGTTGCTAAAGATATTGAATAGTAGAATGAAGTGATCTATTTTCAGCCCGTTTAATTGATGCTATCTTCAAGATCACACAGAAAATTCGCATTATGTAATCGTACAAGGTAACAAAATGATGAGTAGCCTGTTTCTGTAATTTTATAATTTTAATTAAATTTAATACCTTTTCATTGATAATACTACGAGTTGACTGAGTTCAATTGGATTCAAGTAAGAATGTAAAGAATATAGTCAGTTGGAATACTTCTAGATAGGTTTTAAATTTCTATTGAATACTTTATTGCATCTGTCTATGACCCGTGTATGTACACACGTTAAATATGGCCCGTGTTAGTATGCACGTTACAACTACATGCACCTAGGTTGCGTGTTATCTGTGCAGCCTAACACATTAAACCAGGTAAATAAATCTTCAAGATGTTGAGTCTGTACCAACTTCGGTTTGAGTCTGTACCCATCTTGCAGAAATCAAAAACGTAGACCTTTCTTAAGGAGGGTCTATGTACTGGTACCACACGTACAGGGTATTCAGTGGTGCTACACACTTTAAACAGGGCATCCAAATAAATAAAAGATATGATTAAAATTGATCTCACATTACTGGTTACTGATAACACATAATTTTCTACACTATAGTTGCATCTATCAATATTGATAAACTCTACTTTAAGTAAGCCAAGTTGTAGTAGTAGGATATATTTCTTTGAAGCCAAGTAATTGAAATAGCCTACAGATCTGCAAACGCGCAACATCACTTCAGATTTACACAGTTTATAATGACAGCTTAAGTTTCTGAACATGGCATAATAGAAAAAAAAATTTTAATCGTACGAGCTAACAACATGCTGAGTAACTACCTATTTTCTGCAATTTTAGATTTTTAATTAAATTTAACATATATTCATTGTTAATATTCATATCGAATGAGTTTAATCGGTTAGAAATAAGAATGTACAGGATTTAGTCATTTAAGCTATTTTTTAGTTAGGTTTTAAATATTGATTGAGAAGCAAGGTGATGGTGTTCATGAACCCGTGATGGCTATCACGTAAATCACCACTTGCAATTGCAAGAAAGCGGTTCCTGTGTACTTCGTAGTGTTCTTTCGCTGCAGCGCGACGACACGTACACGTAAGGGAACCAGTGGTGCTACACACTTTAAACAGGGCATAATCGTAACCAAAAATATATCAATCACCTGTTCCAACAAACAGACATTACTTTCTATATTACATCTTCTGAGACTGCAGACAGGTGGATAAATTCTGTAATCACGGTAATTATGTATCATGTGCCTTTCGTGGTTCCAATGACTGATCTTCTCATACCCTTCCATGTTAACTTGAAAAGTATAAAACTGTTAACCGATTTTGAATCAATTTTGAAACTAATTAGAAGCTTGTCCGAATCCTGGAATGTAAATCTTTATTTACAACTGCTTTGTTAAGACTACCTTCAAGATCAGATAGAAAATACGCATTATGCAATCGTACAAGATATGATGAGAAAATTGTTTCTGCAAATTTATAATGTTAATTAAATTCAATATCTTTTAATTGATAATTCTACGTGTTGACTGAGTTTAACTGATTACAAGTAAAAATGTACAGAACGTAGTCAGTTGAAGTACTTATTAGATAGGTTTTAATTACGACTAGTGATTATTATCTCTGTTGCCTTTGGCCCGTGAAGGTGGACACGTTAAATATGGCCGGTGTTGGTATGCACGTTAAAACTACATGCACCTAGGTTGCGTGTTATCTGTGCAGCTTGACACATTAAACCAGGTATAAAAATCTATAAGACGTGGGTCCGCACCGACTTCGGTCTGGGTCTGTACCCGTCTTGCAGAAACATAAAACATAGACCTTTAACAAGGTTATCTATGACGTTGTCCCACACGTACAGGGTATTCAGTGGTGCTACACACTTTAAACAGGGCATCCTAATAATTTTCAAAAATAAATCAATCTACAATTTATACGCTGTTACACCGACGCTCTGACATATCATCTATTGATAATTAGTTACATGTCACAATATAATTTTACTGTATTATCAACAAGCCAAATAATGTATTCAATTAGCCCATAGCTAACGGCAAATTCTCTTTATATAATCATACTTTATAATTACAACTAAGTTTCTGGAAATGGCTAATAAGAAAAGGGAGTTTGAAATGCAATTTTACATTTTCAATTAAATTTAATATCGCTTCATTATTAATATTAATTATTGACTGAGTTTAACCAGTTAGAAATAAGAATGTACAAGATGTGGTCAATTGAGCTGTTTTCAATTAGGTTTTAAATACCCATTGAATTATAAGTTGCTGTTGTCTTTGACCCGTGGGGGAACACACGTTAAATATGACCGGTGTTGGTATGCACGTTAAACACTACACGCTTCAGGTGTGAGATGCGTGTTTACCGTGGGGCTTGTCACGTTAAAACGGGTTACTCTGCATAGTGTTAGGTCCGCACCGACCTTGTCTGAGTATGTGCTCCGCTTTGCAGAAATACATTCGTAGACTTTTCCTTAGAATTGTCTACGTCTTATATAAAACGGCCCTCTTGCAGGGTACTACGTGGAGCTACACACGTTAAACAGGGCACCCAAATATACACAAAATAAGTCACTACAAAATTATTATATTTCTGAAACACCTTTAACAAATGTATTCTGTTATCAAAATCTATCTGCACTTTAAGTCGCATCGAGCTGGATTCAACTTAATTAGGGTAAAGGTAACGTAGTTTGAATATATATGTCAACTGGTAGTTAAGTTAATGTGTCAAATTTCACAATATATTTCGGAAGGACGGATGGACATGACAGTGTGAGGGTAATGAAGTACAGGCTCGGGCAATGGGAAATTACAATCTAAATTAGAAATAAGGATTGTTTCGTATTCAATTGTAAAAAAATATAAATCTTTGTTGTTATAAGTAATTGATCTTGAATCACCTTCCGCAAAATGTATTTTTTGATCCCTAGCCAAAACAATGAATATACATTTGATTTTATGAAAAAAAGAAGAGTGCATTTTGAACGAGTTCATGAATCAGCTCAATTCTCATTTATCATCAAGCTGTCTTCATTTCTCCAACTTTCACCAACAACTCCAATCCAATTCATTCCCTTTTCTTAACAGTTACACTAACACGACAAAAAATATTACACAACCATATACAAAACCTAATCTACAACTACTACAGAAAAAGAAACGCCATCATTTCTTGAGAAGAAAGTAGCAAAAAATCACCAAGTGCTTGAATCCAAAAAGTCCCCATACCATCATACCATTAAATCTAACTCATGTTCGATAATGTTATGCTTTATCTCATATAAATACGGTTTGATTTCATACCGAAAATTTCATCCATATCGTAATTCTTTATATAAAATCCCTGATCAGAAACCCCGCTAGTCATGCACCATTACCCCTGATATTATAAATCTAAGAATTTGATATTTCAAAACAGCACTGAGAAACGTATAAAACATTGCTATCCAGTTTTTTTGGTCAAACATTGCTATATTATTGTCCAAGGACTAAGGCCTGCTTTACCGACCACATGCAACTTCAGACTAAAGCAATTCAACAAGGACAACTTGGGTCTTACTTCTTACAGTAACTTCTAGTACACTTTATCTACATATACATTCCCATGTACATTATCTCCTTCCTATGGTTTATTCCTATATGGACTACTATGACTGTTGACTTGGTAAGTGTAGCAGTTGTGTAACATAAAATAACCCATTGAGATGAATACTTCTTGAGTCAAGCTTATACATTTCTCTCGTACTTGTCGTCTTTCATCTTCTTGATAATTTTATTTCTTTCTCTGTAGGGATAAATGGGAATTTGTTTTTTATCCATCTAACATAACATAACATAATGCATTCACACAGAGTGAATCCAACATCCAACTCCAAAGGACAGACCATCACAATATCATATCATGCAATGCACAAAAACAACATTTCACACAGATGAAAAACGCAACTGGGTCGGCCAGGCATGAAAGGGATGCTTGGGTACTTGCTTTTTGTACTAAGAGATAGATAGATAGATAGATACACATGTAGTTAAGTTTGTAGAATCACGTAATAACAAAACTAGATAGGGTTGCATTGCATTTCTAGTGTGTATGGACACGACTGCACTGTGTACTCATCTTTTCTCATGAGGTTGGATATAAAGAAAGCAAAAAGCTCTTTCACCACCAACTCAACAGTCATAGCAGCATGAGAATAAGAATAAATAAATGAATCTGGTAGTGGTGGTGGTCGTCGTCTCGTGATGGTGAAATATATATATGGATGAGATGGAGGGTGAGAGAGGTACCCAGTAGTGCTTTTACAAATACAAAATTATTAAGTTATTTTTCAAAGGATAAGATTCCTAGTTATTGCACACACTAGTTGGAAGAAGTACTATAGGGAGAAAGTGTGTCAATCGGGAAAAGCTGTTGCATCGTTGTTTCTTTTAATCAATGAAAGGAATTGAGTAATAATTGAATGTACTTTTGTTCTAGTTGTTGCGCAATTGAATGCCTATGAAGGATTTATAATTTTTTAAACCGTGTTTAATTCAATAGGTCAATAAATATTATTGATTAATTTGTATAGACAATCTAATGTCAAATGTAGTATTTTTTCTTTTGTTATAAAGAATTTCAAGAAAAAAACTTGTAGAACACAACGACAGAAAAAACGCAATAAAAATATATATCATAAAAGCAAACTTGTTTGTTATATGATACTTGTTAATGCAGTTGACATTTGAAATTCATACAATACTCACTCTTTGATATAGTACATTGTTTGGTACTGTTCTAGACAGTTTATGTAAAACCTTAATCTAATTATACAAAGAATGTAATGCTAATATGAGTTCG
>JAQGBU010001489.1:0-12671 GCA_034698605.1 Isotoma decorata | reverse complement strand
CCGTGGCAGGACTCGAACCCTGGTCCGCTTGGACTTAAGGCCGATACCCTTACCACTAAGCTACGAGGGCTTAGCTTATTTCTGTGAGGTGGATTTTGGCCACAGACTAGTAATAGAGCGCAGACTAGATGTTGCTCTATTACTAGTCTGTGGATTTTGGCGTTCCAACTTCATGTCATCACAAACTAAATGATTTTCCCCCCGCTCCAAACAAACGAACAGTACAAGAGGATGAACTAAGCCCTCATCAGCTTGAACAAATTGAAGATCTAGATGTTTCCAAGGCATGTTTCAAAACAATGAGCTGATTTGCATGACAAGAAAAACTATGTGACACACTATCGAAACCTCAAAATGTATGTCCAGCTGGGGCTAAAAATTAAAAAAAATCATCGACTCGTTAAATTTTCTTAAAGACCATGGATGAGCCCTTATATATAAATTATAACCCGTCTAGAAGAGTAGCAGCAAAGTCGGATTACGACTAAAGACTTTTACAAACTCGTAAAAAACAGCGCATTTGGTAAGTGCTGTGAACAAAAACGAAACAGGAAACAAATGAAAATTATAAGAAGTGTAGTTGAGTTGCGAAGATATATTAATAAGCCAACTTTTGAAAGAATTGTCCCATTTAATAAGGAGAAGAAAATTTATGTTGTAGTGAAAAAGACCCTATCAATATACTTGGATAAACCTATTGCAGTTGGTATTTCAGTTTTGGAAATTTTAAAATGTTTCATGTATGACTTTCACTATGATTATATGGTTCCGAAATATGGTTTTAGAGCTCGTCGTTCCTATTCTGATACTGACTCATTGATCAACGTTGTCCCCCGAGTTTGATTTTTACAAGGATACGCAAGAAAATTGTTCATTGTTTGATATGAGTGATTTTAAAGGTATTGTCACACTATCGTTATTCTGTGTGTGCAGATGTGAGACGGTATGCTAAGTAAATGGGGTAAGCGTAGACCAGAGTGGCCAAGGGACTGGAGTGTATTTATTAAATAACTGAAAGGGTTAACTACAGATGAAGCTCTGCTTCGGTTTACAACGGAACAGGGTGTGTCAAGGATTCGCACATAATGCTCATCCTTAAATACTAAAGCTAGTACATAAGAGCAACACATACATACATAATAACATAGTCTTAGTCATTAACATAAGATATAAGTAGAGCATAGCTTTACATAAGTCACGCATGACCTAAGCTAATGCAGGTGTCAACCTAACTGGGAAGCATCGATTTCCCATAAATATACATAACTAAAACATAAGTGTTACATCTCTCCCTTCCCTATTTTAAGATTTTGCAAAACTCCGACTTTAGCGTAGCGGAGATTTCATACTTAAACTCTAATAACCAATAAGTTTGACATAAGATTAAATTTCAAGTTTGCTATAACATTGGGAACGACATGCTAAATACAATTACTAAATGTTAGGGTTTACATTAATTTAATACAAAACATTTTATTATAAAAGCTTGTAATCATGCATTTAAAATTGGGCTACTATTAAGGTTAAAGGAACTGTGATGCACATAATACTATTATAACACTAATAAAGATTTCAACCAAATTGGGCAAGACAGATACGTTAATCATACAAATTACATTAAAGGTTATTTACAACTAGCATGAAGAAGAAACTCTGAATTATATGGTATAAATTTAACTTAAGTAGGGGCAATAATGTGTAAAAATCTATCTCGGATTTACTTTGTGAGCATTCCTCCCTCGCTACGGGTTTTAAAAGGTTACCACAAAATCAATTCGAGATAGGTAGTAGGAAACTGTAAAATCAAAGGTGTAATGGATGTAGAATATGGTAAGATGAATAGAAAGGCAACAATACGGACAATAAACCAAGTGTTTTGGTCAACCGTGAGGTGAATGAAAGAGGCGAAGCTTTGTGTGTTTACGGAAATACGGGATAATAGAGCTTATGGGAGTGTAATTGAAAGTGAAAACAGGTAAGTGACTGGACTTGCTGGTCAGCCAGTGAAGGTGTGAAAAGTGAGGGAATGTGTATGCGAAAGGGTCATTGTAAAAATCAATGTCAAGATGGGCCTACAATGGGTAATAAATTTAGGAGCTTTGAAAAGGAGATGAAATGAAATAGAAAGGATAAAGGGTACAATGCCAAGAAGGCAGGGTAAGCTGATGATTAAAGGGCATATAAAAAGGCTAGACTGGCTGGAAAGGACATAATTATTGATTGAAAGATCAAGTAAAAATGTCTAAACGGTCCAGCCGATTCCAGGGAACATATGCCGGGGGGAGGACTACTTAGATTGGGTAGTGGGGAAGCCTAGGTCAAGACCAAGGAGACGGAGAAGTCCACTTTTTACCGAAGTAGAGACGGAATCCTGGCCAATATTAGAAGTTCGTGACATTCGGCAGTGGATGGGGCGCACCCAGATATATGTGGTCTGGGGGAGGAAGGAGGGGGACCTGGAAGACCATGCGAACAGTTGGATTGGCTTGTGCCAATTGGAGCAATATGAATGTCTGGTGGACGTCATAAGGATTAGAGTAAGGGAAATTCTATTAAAAGTAAATGTGAGGGTGTTATGTATGGATTTTAAATAAACTGTTGATGTGATTTGTAGGAGGTGGATGATCCTGGCGCAGAGGACCGCTACAGGCTCAGGGGCATAATGGGTTATGTCCGGGCAAGGGTGGTGGTAGCTCGAGAAGAGGAACCAGAGGAAGCCGAGGAATAGCGAAATATATATTGTTATGATCTCTATTTGTGCCAATTATGTTTTATGCCATAAAAGTATGTTAATGGTGTTTATGTTGGATGAGTGTAAATGATGTGACTGGAGTCTGGAGTCTGAGGCGTAGTTTGATTGTTGGGCATAATAAAATGATGTTCGCAGTTAAACTTCTTGCATTGAAAGATTATGAAACAGGGGTAATCCCTAAGTTTTGTGCATGTAGGCAGCGGCATAAGTGTAAGGCTGCATACGCACACAATGTACCTAATTTAAGCGTGCAGTGTTGCAGTGTAGACAGTTGCAGGGTTCAGAATACTACAAAATTTTCTATACAGTGCTGTAAATTTGAGTTATGAACGAGCTATGCGTATACCCTTGTAAGCGTTAAATAGGAGTTAATATTAGGTGGGAGTGGGAATAAAAAGATACACGGACTTTTTCATATAGATTTGTTAATAATGGGGAAGATAAACGAGGTATCAGGCAAAGACAGGAGGTGGAAGTTAAACCACAGAAATCAACCACAACAGAGAAAGGGCTAAGCTCCGTTGAAGGGAAAAAGGGTACAATTGGTGTCTTGTTTGACCGACAAAGGAGAACCTGTATGAGAAGTAAGCAGCTACAACTGGAAAGGGTAGGGTTTGTAAGTGTGCTGAGGAATGATCATGTCTAAGGGGATGAATGGCCTATAAAATGATGTGGCTAGTGATGTCATCCGAAGGTTGTGTATAAAAGCATTGGACACTTGTATAGAGAAACTGCATTGGTTTTAGCCAGAGATAACAGATCTAATGTAATTACTATTGGCACAAGTCGGGATAGAAAATATTCCTGATGTATAAAAAGAAAAATGCTTTTTATGCATCATGAATATTTTCTATCTGATCACGATCATTAATACAGTAGTATTAGTAAAGGGGACTGTACGTCTATTATGATGGCATACCTTATCATAATATAAATAAGTGTAGGTGCAAACTTTGCAATTATTACCTAAAATGCAGTTATGGAAGTAGAGGTAGTGCAGTACTACTAAGGAGTATTAAAGTATTGAATAGTTAAGAATGGAGGTAATGACTTATTCAAATAGAGAACAGCCTTAAATCAAGATTTCGGAGCTGAAGGTTTATATGACTCAATGAGGTGTAATGTTGAGGTGAAGCTAATTTTATCATTAAGGTGTCTTTGAATTCTACACAATTTTTCAAGGTGGAAATAGTTGTTACCGGTGGTGGATAGAAACCTTGCAAGTTTTTTGGGTGTTATTGTATTGTTTTAAAACTAAAAGGCCGAAAATGTAATTGGTATGCACTCTACAGGGATGAATTCTAGGCTGCAGGTTTTAACAGCTGATTTATGTGAAATGCAAAAAATACTATTTTATGTAATGGATATAGTAAGCCTATGTGAGATAGGACTACTGTCAGTATAATACTCTGAGGCAGAGTAAATAAAATCTCAAGGTAGAGAAAGGGAGAACCCAAATTACGTGGAGAAGTGAGATGACACTTTTAGGCTGTGAAAGGGAAAGGAGCAAAGGGCACTGTTGGTTAAAATGAAGGAAGTTTTTTATTGACAGAGTTGGGTACTACACAATACCTATGGATCTCTTTACAAAGGGCCACTATAAAAGTGAGAGTGGAAGTGTCGGATGTTGACTAGACGAAAGGAAAAGTCTAATAGTCAAGCCCAAAAGACTTCTCTAAAGTACCTTGGTTTATGATATGACTTACAATTAGGACAGAGCAATATTCATTGTTCAAGTTTAAAATCCGATAAGCAAATTTATGGGAAAAATGTTTGATAAATGGAAGGAACATATTACTGTTTATGGGGAAAATATGTCATCAGCACGTTATAAATTTAATGTTCGAGGGTTTAGGTAGTAGTTAAGTATTTCTTAAGGGTGTAAGGTAAGGTTATGGAACTCACTTGAGATTGACGAAGCTTGAGAGCGAAATGGGAATGACAGCCGTGGTAGGAAAATTTCCAGAGATTTATGCACAAGATTGTATTAATACAATGTCAAAGCAAAACTCTTACATTGGTAGCTATTCTAAAAGGATGGCCTTACCCCGGTCGTGGAGTGTATGTGTGGGTCCCTTATGAATATGCTGTGTATGTCAGGGGTAACAAACTGAACTACAGCAGACAGAAGGTAACGGCACTTGGTGTTTCCTTATGCTTTAAGGTACTTGCTAACTACCTATGAAGATTCGAAATCTCTATATACATTAAATAGACAGGGTTGCTATGGGAGATATTAAGTTCATCCGGGATACTGCAGAGAGTATTAATTTAGTAATGGCAAAGGAAGGTTGAGTAATGATTGATGAGGTTAGGATTTGAGGAGCTGAGGCAGATTGAGACGTCAGTTTATATTATGGAAAGGGAAAGAGTGGCTTCCCAATGACTGTGAAAGTGGAAGTTTTAGTGGGGACAGAGATTTTCTGATATACCGATTGTGAGTGTAATATATGAGAGTGTGATCGACTGTAACTATAAGCCATGCATTATGTATATATACATATATATATAATGCGTTTACAATGATGGTCTTAGAATTAATGTATACGAACAGTAGTGGTGTTGAACAGGGTAGTCCTGGACTTGATCTTCGACTGATGGGTAGAAATAAATGGGGATGTTGAGATGCTGGATAATGAGGCACATGCTATGGCAAAAGTTTGGATAAACGTGACTTAGCAGTTAGAACTTTGCTGGAATTCAGTGTTGGATTTTTAAAAGGCTACGGCAGAAATCTGTTGGTAGATTTGGCTTAGCATCAGTCAGGATGTCTACAAGTAGCACGAACGCTACGGCAGAAATCTGTATGTAGATTTGGCTTAGCGAGGAGGTCAAATTTTCAGCACAGCAAAGGAGGTTGGTATTGGTGAAACCCCAGGTTAGGAGACTGGGAAACTTTGTTGATGCAAAGAGCTGGCATGGAGCTCAATACTCCTTCAGCGGGTGTAGCGACTGGTGTTCTCGCAATGAACAAACAATGTCAATATATTTGTCCTTACTACCAGATTTATTATAAATAGGCTTACGGTTATAGAAGAACTCAGTATCTTCTGTGTTTCTACGGAGTATATAGCTCCGTATATTTTTAGCCGCCGGTGAGCATATAGCTTTCACAATTATCCTAGGTAGTATCTATATTATTTTTAAACTTATATTTATGAACGTACACGGTATAAATATACTTATTTATAATGGGTATGCGTCCCTCCGATGTGAAGAGGAAGTATCAATAAGTCCACAAGAATATCTTGATCAGAGATTAACTAGGTAAGGATCCGTATCCGTCGATTGATGTGGTCATAAATTGAGACTTTATGAGTCTTGTTGCGAAAGAAAGTGATCCAGGTGTAGACGAAATGCAATGCATTGCATTATAATAGACGCAAGGTAGACGTTAGCTTAAGATTCGGGTCTGGTGACAATATCTGAATTTTTTATACAATTTAAAAGGGAGACTGACTATTGATTCTTATTATTACGTAGCACTACAATGTATTGATAAATTAGATATCATAGAAGTGTTATAAGATCATCCCAAATTACGGTTGAAAAGTGAAACAGATTTAAGTCGGTAAACTTATTGCAACTGGTCAACAATGACTTTTATCAATTGCTTTCGGGCCAACGTAGACAAGGTGTCAAGTTTTTGTTGATAGTTTATGGCAGTGTTGAATTGGGTACTTAATGTATAAGGAAAGTACAGTTGAATATGGCCTATTATTGATAAAATTGACCTTAAGCTTCAGAGAATACAATAGGATGGAAACCAAATTGAACGAGGGTCAGATTGGATATTCGTATAGAAGGAGCAGTCAACAGATTGGAACACTGGAATTGATAACACTTTAGAGGGATTTGAATGTTTATTTCCGAATAAGATGACTGGACTTAAAGTCAACGGACAGATGAAATGTAGGGTATATAAACTGAACTTGAAAGTAAAAGTTATTCCACTCTCAACTTGAAGCTGAACATTGAAACTGAAGAATTTCGAAAGATAAAGTCATGTCACAGAGTCTAAATAGTATGATATCTGGTCCTATGCCCTGTATCGTTGGGGCAGGACGAGCCGACTTAATTTTGAAGGTGGTCAAGGACTACAGTCACCGACTTAGTCAAGATGTCGACTTGGCGGTGCTACCGATGGACCAAGTGGTTCTGCTTCCAGAGCAGAAGATGATGCACCTGCTGAATCCAGGACTGTCAGTTTTGCTGACATGGTTGGAGTAAACCAGAGGACGCAGAATGTTACAATGGGATGTTACAATGAGATGTTACAATGGGATGTTACAATGGGATGTTACAGATTGCAAAGTGTAACATCCAGAGATGTTACATCATGCAGTGGAGATGCAAGTGATGGTTGCAATGGGATGTTACAAATGCGATTTTACAATGGGATTTTACAATAGGATGTTACAATGGGATGTTACAATGAGATAATTTTGTTACCACCTGTCACTTTAAGCCCGTCCAAAAAGGGTTGCTTACTCGGTTACCACTTCACCATCCTGAATCACACCAAAACGGGTGCTACCAAACGTTTTAACGAGCAATAGACAAGGGTAACAATCGTATCCAGGTAGGTATGTGGTACTAAGCTTAAAAAACAAAAGTACTACTTAAATCGAAGAAAAAACTTTTTTCATCTAAACGTACCACTATCAACCTGTAAAGGAACTCTTCAACTTTCTTATGCAATTTGTCCAAATCCGAGCATAGGCCTAATAACGATTTACAAAATAGCATTAAATGTGAAATCCGAATTAATAGATGTTAACGTGTTAAGTGAAATCTCAGCTTTCTATATTGACGCTGAGTTTTCGTCAGGAGGACTGACAGTCAGACAGACAGACGGACGTATGCACACACAGACCGACATGCCATATACATAAGCCTTAGAATCGGGTTAGAAAGTAGGTTGCTTGTGGTTTACCACCCTGACTTAGTGCTTCACTGAAGGTGGTGCCAAATTTTGTACAAAATTGGTAACAATGTTTCTTAGGTTTTAGGTATTGTGTCAATCTAAGTTCTGACTCATGAGTAGTAACGTAGCATAACATGACCAAGGACACTCAGGCATAAAGTTTCTTTAATTTAAACAGGTTAGGTAAGTTTAGGTTATATTGCGTGAGGAAACACAAATGGGACAATTTTTTACAAATTTGATGACAGCAAGCAAGCTGAGATCGAATTTGTAACATCCCATTGTAACATCCCATTGTAAGATCCTATTGTAACATCCCATTGTAACATCCTATTGTAACATCCTATTGTAACATCCCATTGTAACATCCTATTGTAACATCGCATTGTAACATCCCATTGTAACCCTCAATTGCATCTCCATTAAACGATGTAACATCTCTGGATGTTACACTATGCAATTTTCAACATCCCATTGTAACATCACATTGTAACATCCCATTGTAACATCCTATTGTAACATCCCATTGTAACATCCCATTGTAACCATCAATTGCATCTCCATTGCACGATGTAACATCTCTGGATGTTACACTATGCAATTTTTAACATCCAATTGTAACATCCCATTGTAACATCCCATTGTAACATCTCATTCTAGCATCCTATTGTAACATCCCATTGTAACATCCTGCGTCCTCTGGTCTATTCCAACCGCTGACATGTAAGGACAGCGTGCCAATTCCGACACATTGGGTTGGGATGGGAATCACAAGGGGACAAAACGGATTGATGAAGTTGGAGGGACCTCGCCTGATGATGGTGGTGTATGCCAAAATTCTGCATTTGTACAGCCGTGGGGACTGTTTGCAGATCCGTGTGGACTACGAGGAGCGGTACCTGAAGGAGGCCTTAACATCGCCGACTTACACAAAACCGATGAGACGGCGGAGGCTAGAAACTTCATGAGGTGGTAAAGCAGAAGAAGGGATCCGTATGGAATTGAATTTGGAGTATGATGAAAGTGAAAATTGGCATAATCTTTTTTGATTTAAAATAAAAGAAGGTTTTATTTGATTGTATATTACGTTGGTATCATTTTGAATTTCTTGTTGGCATCCCATGTATTTGCAGAACTAGCTGAGTCCCCTTGTTGATGCAATGCTCTACAAGTAAGCTGACAGGAGGTAACTACTGCAGAGGGACCCCCGCTATACCTACGGCATATATATATAAGCATAGCGTAGATTCTATGCCTTTGGCATATCTCTAAATACGCAGAGTGTAAACCGTATGCCCTTGGCATATAGCTATGTACGCATAGCATAGGCCCTATGCCTCTGGCATAAAAATATATACGCGTAGCGTAGAAAAATATCCCTTCGGCATACATATATGAGGAGCATAAGAGGTTGGCCTCTCCCTTTATAAAAAAGTGTAATCTTAACATCAACTCCAGGAATGAGATAACGGAGCTGATTAAACATATCAACATTCAGCCTACCAAACACTTCAAATATTTGGCTTTTTTTCAACCAAACCTGCTCTTGTCCTGTAGCCAGCATCTGTAGTATCAGGATATTTTTCCTTTGTATAAGGTCATGCCAAACCTTGTGTTTTCTGCTACTGTTTTCCAGGAAACAACACTGTCTACATATAAGCTATGTATGCTTAAGGTGTGAAGACGGTGGTGTAATTTGTGTTCTATTAAGATGGACAAGTTACTTGCTGAAACATGGAGAAAATAATTGATGGGGGCAATTGAATTCTCTGCTGCTGTCAAGTCTGCTCCTCTAGAATCAGTTATTTTCAAACGTAGATAAATTTGACTTTCTGAGAAATTAATGTATTGACTGTCATTCCCGTGAATAAAAACTGAAGTTGGTGCACTACGATCAGTTATATTTGTAATTGGATGATACTCTACTCTTAATTAATTTAATAGTGTCAAACCGTAATCCGGTTCATTAAATAAATCCGTTTCCCCCCGAACAAAATTAACCATTGCAGCTTTAGCCATTTTAAAAAGTCGAATAAGCATGCCTTGTTTATTAATTTGCGACCTTTACGTTTTCTGCTTGCTTTTTTCTCTTTTCCACTTTGCCTTTTAACAGTTTTTTTCGGTTTCTTAAATGCTCGCCTTCTCTTCTTTTTCACAGTTACTTTACGTCTTTTTGCTGGTTTTGTTTTGCTTGCTGCTCTCTTTCGTTTTCTGGTCCTTCCTCCTGGAAATCTGGAGCCCGACTGAATCAGAAGTGAGTCTCTAATACCGTAATACCTTTTAAGGTATCTTTAGCATTGCTCCTTACAGTATCTTTCCAATTCGCTCCTTGAATTAAATGACTCTTGAATTATTAACATTCTTTAATGCGGATTTTGCATGTACCATTATATAGGTGTTAACAAATGGCATTAGTTTTCGTACAACTGTACCGAAAATTCCGCCAATTCCAAATCCTTTTTGACGTTTCGTTGATGCCTTAAAGACTGGTAGGAACCACCAGATTGTGGGGTGTAGATTTCGTAGAACTCATCGGGGGTGTCCCAACAAGAATACATAATTAAACAAACCTTTTTTTCCGAATACGTAGCAGTAACGACAGCGAACCATTTACGAATGGCGGAGGATTGCCAAATTTGTTCTTTATATAGGCGTGGATGAAATCAATATCTGGGCGATCTATAGGTTTATATTGTAAATGCGTAAATGTTTTTGTCAACATACGTTCTTCTTTTGTATCGTTCAAAAATGAACGAAGAAGTGCTGCTGAGCCAATCAGTTGATTTTCTACTATATTATTATATAAGAATAATCGGGTATTTCCACTTGCTAAAAATAATTTATGCTGAGCATATAAAGGGTACCCGTCTTGTCTGAGAAGTTGAGAATTATAACCTAAAACACTGTATTTCTTTATCAAGTTCGATATTAATTGTTTTATATTTTTTATCTTTTTCAGCATGTATATGACAGTAACCTTCATTGTATAGCAACCTAATTTTATCGAACAATGCTAGATTGTGATTCAACTCTTTAAACAAATCTTCTACACTCTTAATGTCTTTTCGTGCATATACTGAAGAGGACCCATAGTAAAAGGGATTTTCTTTTAAAAGCTGTAATTTTTTATAGAAATTTTGTCTTGAAAAATCTTAAAGATTTTGAAGGAACGCTGCATTCTACCAGGGCTACTTCGAATGCTTGGGGTTCTAATTTAATAGAGGACGATAACTTATTTTTAAAGTATTTCATTTTCTTTGCTTCAAAATGCATTAGAGGAAGCATCGCTTTCTAACGTTGTATAAAAGTCACCCATGACTGGTCAATGTCTAATGAATGAATGGTGAAACAAATATTGTGTTGGTTTTATACAATATTTTATTTATCAAGTTTTAAAAGTACAAAAAAATAATTAATGTTAAGTTTAGGTATTTTTGGAGTTTTCGCTTTCAATCCTGTTGTACATCTGAATAGTAGCAGCCTTTATTTTTAGTAGCAGTGCCATGAAGGTCAGTTGCTCCAATTTTGGCTTGTTACGAGTGAACTTCTTGTACTTCTACTACTACTACGAAACTACGAAACTCTTCTACTACGAAAACTTCTTGACCCTTAAATTTGTTGATCCAGTTGCTCATTGTACTAATGTACATAATCCGTCTCATTTCTTGATATTTTGAGCAACGTTCTTTAGTCATTTGTATAGCATATTTATTCCGCTTGGAACAGCCTTCATCTCTCAGGGGGTCGTCTTTGAGCGACTCTGAGTTTATATTCATAATAGTAGTTAATAACTGATCAACGCTTAAAGCAGATAGCGGTTTTTTATCTTTTTGTAAAGTCCTTTATTTAGTTTTTTTTCGATGCCGGTTTTTTTATTGTTGATTTCACAGAAGGTTTTTTAATATTTGGGTATTATTTACAGTATTGGTTTGTGGTACGGGTGCCATTATGAGAGAGAGAGGTTGTTTGCTTGTTGAGGTTTTGTTCGACACTGATAGTCTAGGGCCCAAACACTTTACTAAAAGACATAACTCTGCGCCTACAAATTGAACATTTTGGTAATTTCTTGGAACATGTCATGCAACAAACGAAATGACTGCATGGACGAAACACTACTTCGATTTGGTTGTTTGCGGATACTTTACATTCAAGCGATGCTTTTAAAGATTCCAGCTCTGAACGTACTTCGTTAAAACTCATTTCGTTCACATCTCCATGTGATGATGATGGGATAGGTTCTTTGGGTTTCCATTGGAGTTGCTGGAGCCTCTGATACAGGATACATGTAATCAACCAATTGAGCGTACGAAGATTTGTAATCGGGATGTGATATGTCGAGATTGGGCAGCCAGCCTTCGGGGACATCTTGTGATACAGTCGGTGTTGGAGGAATGCTTGGTTGGTAAGCAGGAAGCACTATAGGGTTTTCCGAGTTATTCCTACTAGCAACTTGAACGACGTTTTGAGAATTAGATTCAGTCACAATATTAGATGGGGGCGATTTTCAGTCACATTCTGAGGACGGGATCAACATACATCTTCACCTCTGTGTGGACTTGATCCAGTCACAGCTTCACCACTGCGAGGATGAGATCCAGTCACATCTTTACCTCTACGGACGAGATCCAGTCGCAGCTTCACCGCTACGAGGACGAAATCTAGTCACATCTTCTCCTCTAGTATATATTTCAACCTCTTCAACAACTGGTGGAGTGCCATTGTTGTTTCTATAGTCTATAGAAATGTTTCTATAGTCCCACATGTACCCTTATTTTAAAATTTCATCATCACAGATTTTTTAATGCCTATTTTTAAAATCTTCAAGAGTTGTCCCATCTAGATGTATATATAGTTCTTATGTCTATAGTCGCACCCTGTTGGTGGTATAAAGAGATTCCAAACATACGTAATACTACTGTTGAGGGACGAGTATCTACCCGATTCTCGTATCAACTAAAAAATAGTAGGATGAAAGTCGAAAGTGTGTGAAAA
>JAQGBU010001488.1:0-12672 GCA_034698605.1 Isotoma decorata | reverse complement strand
GGAGTTAATATTCGAAACATGGTGTAGATCCGGGCGAGTTATTTAAGAGGCACTTATTCCTGGGGGGTTCTGTACCGGGAAATACGGTAATTAAACTAACCTAACCTTTTAGGCTTGCTTAGAACAATTGGTCATTAAAAAAAATTCTTTTATTTTTTGCAGACGAATGCAATTACTTTCCAAAACCTGAGCCGGCTCCAATTCCGGAAATAAAAATTTAACGGCGCAAAATTTCATAAAGAGAATTACACTATACAACGACAGTTTTGCGGAAACGGATGTACGTAGAACATTGTTTCATATATCTTGTTTCAATTTTCCTAATGTACCGAATCTTGTATAATATATTAAGAAGCTATTTGAAATAATTAATTTATGGTCAACCTTAGCAATTGCTGTAAACAGTTTTTTTCTTGGTGGAAATGAACATTGTTTATTAACAATATTTCCACGCGATTTTCCCCTACAGTGTGAAATTGTACTTGGTTTCTTAATTTATTTTGATACTTTCTAAAAGTCGGTAAAAATGGGCATTTGGGCATGTTGAAATTTCCTAATTCTGTGTAAGAGTCTGGCATAAAAGTTTTGAATAAAAAACACAATGGAAATGTCCGACTGCAACAATGCATTGCAATTTATGATGTCTGAAAGTTGGGGGTGGTACTGATTTGGCTCATTATGTAACTTCCCTTCCCTCTGATACCTTCACCTTCCCATACCTTGCTTCTGACCTCCGTTACGCATATAAGTTTATTCTTTGAAAAGTTAGGGATCAATCAGACAATGTTGAACAGATAGAAACCATTGACGTTAACTTGAAGTAGCTAAAAGGTGCTCAGTAAATTATGCCAAATTGTTATTTTTACTGTGTACCTAACCCTGCTAGTTTAACAATAACGCCATATCATCTCTATTCTGTAAAATTCCAGTGCTCAAGCTCTGTTAGTCAGTCAGGTAGTGGAGAGCCAATACTACTTTCAAACGGTGCAACTTAGAGAAACGGAACTTATATTTTTGAAATCAAAATAAAAAATAAAGATGATAGGCTATATTTCGTAACTCTAACTTGACCAACCTGCGGGGTTAAAGGTCAAAGTTACAAATAAGAGGCCAGAAATTATCATGTAGCATACCAATCGATTTGTCTTGACAAGAAAAATCGATTTAGTACCAAGCGTCTTGATCTCTGACCTTTTGCTCGAAAGTTATTGACCAAGCGCCAGTGTCGAAAGAATCATCACCACCTCACTTTTGCACAACACAATGTACACTTCTCTCTCTACTCATATACTACTTCTACTGCACTTCTGGCACTACAAAGGTTCGTTCATAAATAACGGGTCTTTTTCGCAGCAAACTGTATTTAATACTTTTTTTTAAATTATAAAAATAGTTTTGGACTTAAACTTCACAGGCAGGCCCGGAATTTTGACACGTCTATCATGTTTGGGGTAAGACCCCGAAGTTCTTATAGAGATGCACATCTCCAAAACCAGTCAATAATTAAAGCTTTGAGTTTAGAAATATGTCAAAAAAACCATTACTTTGTGCACACTCATTTTGCATTGGTCTAGACGAGCAAAGAAACAAAAAGCAGAGGCCTCAAAATAAAAGCACCTTGGATCTCACTTAGGAAAAGTACAAAAAGTAGTTGCGCTTCAAGGTTACCTAGTATTCCATTGCATTTCATTGCATTCAATTGTATCTGAATGACATTGATTAAGAACTTATAGGCGTGTGGAACACCAAAACCGGTGTACCCGGTGACCCAAACTTGTTTTATTTTTTTCAGTAAGTATCTGATGTTGGTTGACTATAATGAAAACATGAATGACTTAACATCAATATGAATATATTTTGTTTTATCCTTATGCTCAGATTCGTCTTATTACTTTATTGTATTTTCTTGCATTTTGTATACTCTAATTCCATCGGACAAAATTTTGCAAATGGGTAACAAGAAGAAAAGGAAATGGAAGAATATACAGTGTCAATGAAATTAATTGAACCAGGCTGCTGGCATTGTTTTGTAATTGTGTAATTTAATTTTGTCCAAGTTTTGGATTATGAATTCGAACTCTGTTTTTTTACCTAATTTCTATTAAATTATTAAGTAGCGGAGCTACTTTATGTGAATGGTGTCCGTCCGTCCGTCAGTGCTCTAACTTTCCACAGGGTCAGGGTCAAATTTTTTGAAATCCGTTTCCACATATGGGGTCCTAGGGTCAAATGTCACATTGAGTTCGTATATGGGTCAAATCGGTCACACCCCCTGGGCTTCACAATCTACACCTCTTACACAAAAACCCTTGTAACTTTGCACAGGGTTCACTTTTTGCAACTCTGTTTTCGATTGACGGATCCACAGGTCACAATAGACAATTACTATACTATAGTGACATGGGTCCCCGGCCCTTCAAAGGACCTTTTTAAGTACCCCTTTTAAAAATGTAAGTTATCGACAACATGGTCCCCAACCCAACAATCACCGAACCCCAAAAGGCTTATTTGAAATAATCAACCTCCTTCTGAAATAACTAAACCTCATAGACCTTTCTTAAAATACCTTAAAACTCCATTTAAATCCCACCATGGATTACAGCTCCCCTAAATAGCCCCATATAGCCCCATCCAACAGTATAGTTTAGTGTAGAACATAAAAATCAATTCGAAAAAATTAAAACTTAAAAGGAAAACCCCGCATAGCCTACATTTAGTTTAAAATCAACTTTTAAGGTTTCACATCTACAATGTTTAAAAAAATTGGGTTTTGACGAAATAAATGGTTGGTTTTTTAAATTACTGTTCTTTGGTTTTTGCTTTGAAACTTAAAGTCCCCCTAGGAATTGATCCCCACTCTTTTTGAAGGGCTGAAACAATAACTCCCCATGGGATTCTAAACCGAGTTTTACGGTTACCAACTTCATTTTCAAAAGTCCAAGAACGAAAGTCTACCGGTTTTTTTAAAGCACGGGGATTGTAATGAGCTCTTTTGAAAAAAATTGAGAAAGAAAAAGGATAAAACAGTTTTGAAACAGTGTTGAAAATTTCAATTTTTTTTTAAAATTAAAAAAGTCCGTACATGTGCTTCAAAGCACGAGGAAGCTAATGATATTTTTGAAACTAAAGTCTGAAAGTAAGTTTTTAAAAGCTTCAAGTGTTTTTAAAAATTTCAAAAAACTAAAAGCATCTTCCCCTGTAAAAACGCACGGGGATTCCAATGAGCTACTTGAAAGTAGTATGGGACGGAAGGTTAGAGAGAAAACGGGTAAAAACGTTTTTCAAGTTTTCCAGATGAAAAGATGTGCAAAAATTTTATAAATAAAGTATTTCATAATGCTGTTCGCAATACATTCATCCCAGAGGAATCTCCTATTTTTTAAAGATTTTTTTAAGTCTAGAAATTTAATTGTCAAAAATACTGATGAGAACACGGGTGTATGCGTTATGAAAAAAGAAGATTATGATAATGAAGTATACCAACAACTAGGATATAGATAACAATAAATACAGAATATTTAACCAGCTAAGATTTCTATTTCACCCAAAGTGCATAAGCCTTTTTCAAATTTTCGAGTAGGAAGACCCATAAGCAGTACCTGTAGAAGCATTATCATAATATTAGCTCTTTTGTTGACCTTATACTTCAGCCTATTATGAACTTCATACCCAATTTAATTATAGACACTTTTTTGCTACTTTTAAACGACAGGAAATTGAAAAATAACGTTAAATATACTTTTGTCACCTATGACATAATAAGCATGTATACGAACCTCAACATAAATAAACGTAAATACCATTGTTGTTTCGAATTTCAGATCATAAACATTTAAGTAATTTGATTACCAACATATTATAACGTAATTGATGGTTTTCTTTATGTATGAGTTAAAGTATGTGGTTTTATTGAGTAAAGATTTAATTTTACAATTACGGAAATTATGGGAACTTATTTTAATTTAAATGTATGAATGTAGGATTTAATTACGTTAATATTGTCATTATGTTGTTAGGACTTTTTGAATTAATGTTGTGCTAAATGGGTTTGATGAATATGACAAGTCCTAGTGTTGGACTTGTAAATTTAATGGTGAGTTCGTAATAGAGACTGGTTTGGGTGTTGTCCGTGAATTCAATAAATATGAATTCAACGGAAGTGATGTGGTTAGATATGCTGAGTCCAGTTGGGATACTGACCACTGATAAAGGAAAGTTAAATTAATACCTCTCCTGAAATATGTCACTCCAGTAGAATGAAGAAGATATGGTTATAATATCCCCACAACAATTGATGTTATTACTAAAACTAAGTTTCGATTGGATATATAGAGCTTGAAAATTCAGAAAAAAGGAATAGCAACCGGAAATCAGTTTCTGTCAGTACAGCAAATATTACCGGTTATGTAGAATCAAAAGAACTTTTAAAAGATAAACCAGAAGTAGAATTCGATGTTCGCTTCATTGATAATGGTTTTCTAATAGTTTATTCTACGAACATAAAAAACATAGATTAATGGTGTAAATCCGTTTTCAAGCACGACTACTTATCTTTTACCTATAAATATGAGGATAAAAGCATTGATTTTCTGGATGTTACAGTTAATTTAAACTCTGATAATAGTATCACAACTAATTTATTTAAAAAAACCAATGTCTAAACAATCATACTTGCACTATCAATCTAACCATCCTAGTTATGTTAAACAGTCTTTACCATACAGCCAAGGATTGAGAATTTGTTCAGACCAAGATCAGCAGCAAATAGAAATAGTTAAGATGATACAACAATTTAATAAGAGAGGTTATCCTGATAATATTTTATTAGAATGTAATCTTAAGCTACAAAATAAAACAAGACAAGAGCTTTTAAAGCCAAAGAAAACTTGTTAATAGCTAATTTAAGAATTAATAATCCACACATTTTAACAGCATTAAATGTTTCTTCAGTTAATAATACTCACTTCAGTGTCCCTTGTAATAGATAGATAGATAGATAGATAGATAGGTTTTTATTACCAAGATTGATGTACCCTTAGGTTTTACAATCATACATATTTCAAATTACAATCATTCCTTAAATATATTAATGCTAACATCACTTATAGTAAGGTATGTAGTAAGTAGTGGGCATTATCCACTAGTAGCACACGGCATTCCTATTCAGGCTCAACACACACAATTCTATAATGATTTTTTTTAAATCACAACAGGTAGTAAGATATGTAATAAGTAGTGGGCATCATAATTCTACGGTGATTGTTCGAAGATACAATACAATCTAGGTCTTTGCATAGTAGAAAATTCCCAGTTTCATTCCATGGTAGTAGTAAATTCCATCCAACAAGTCTCCAGCTTTTATCTTGGTTCGATAAGGTACGGTTCCTATTCACATTGCCATCCACAAGAGATGCGCTGGTATCCAAATTATCAGCTAGGAAGAGTAACTACCACAGTAAGGGGTGAGACTATGCCTGCACTTGCCCTTACCGTGTCGTGAAGTAGTCCGCTGCCATCCAGGAGGACACTTCCATTGCATTCTAATCCCAATACTGTGGCCCGATGCTGAACAGAGCTCAAATATGTAGACATAGTTCCCAGAGGAGAATTGCGTGTCCTCTCCAGCACCAGCCCCCAAGACATCCACTTGATCTTCGTGAGACGTGCCGATCCACCACTGGCCGATGCAAATCCGCTGATAATACTACTATGCAAAGCCTAGAAGGGAGTTCGGTCTAGTCTCGGCAATAAGAGAAAAGATATCTCACAAACTATCCATCCAAAACACCTCTTTAGAATCCCTCACGGATGGAAACTAACACTTAACAGCAAAAATAGGCTAATTACACGTTATGTATTACACTTAAAGCTAATTAATATTAACACCGATATAGAGCACACGATTACGAACAGATTGATGTCAAGTTCAGTTCACAAATGATAAGGATAATGCTAAAAATAATATTAAACACGGAGAGTTGGTAGACACCCAACCACACACCACCGAGACCAGAACCGAACTGTGTCCCTTGTAATAAAATATTTATAACTATGCCATTTTATAAAAATGTATATAATTTAAACAAAATAGTTATAGAACAGAGTCAAAAAGGTAACGATCCATTTATAAAACAATTGATAGAGAATCTAAAGATTGTAGTATCTTATAAAATAATTAATTCCCTGAAAGACTTTTGTTAAAAATTATATACTGTACTTAAATCATGATTACGAATTGTTAAATAGAATCCTCCATAATATAAACGTTCCATGAGATGTTCAAGGTAAGCGATAAATCCATTTCTGATTATAAGTAAAAAATTTTCTAAATTTTTTGTCAGTTTTACAAAGAGAACAGTGAAGTAAGCATGTTTATTTGAGAAATTAGTGCTCAACATTTTCCAGACTCACCTAAGGGAATTGAATTGTTTTGTGTAAATTACATTAATAATTAATGGATTTTCTTTGTAATATTTTGATAGTTTTGGAAACTTAATTTTAAATTAATTTTAAATCAATTCATATACTTAAAATAATCAATTGTAAATCAATCACAAACAAGCTAATTGATTTTTTGTAAGTTTCACCCTTTCAGCCTGAAAAAGAAATAAATAGAAACGCGTCGCACAAGGTGAAATCACTCCACAGTCTCTTGATTTGTGAACATTAGTTGAGGGTGTTTAATTCATCAAATCAAACAAATTCCAAAAAATTTTTTTTCGAAGTTCCAAAAAACATTAGTATGCACAGGTGCTTCAAAGGACAAAGAAATGCAGTTTACATCTTGTGATATTTTTGAAATCAAAACCGAATTATAAACAAAAACAGGGTTTAAAAAACCAATTATTTTTCAAAAATATTACAAAATTTTAGATTTTTTTTCAATATTTCGAAAAGCGAAAAGCAAATTTCCTTGTAAAAAAGCACAGGGATTCCAATGAGCTATTCAACAGTAGAATCGGATAAGTATAGAGAGAGAAAAGTGGTTCACAAATTTTCCGTGCAAACGTCATCACGTCTTAGTATTATGATTCACATTGCACCATAAATAGTATGAGCAAAAAAAGTTCAATTTGAAAGCAGTTGCTATTTTGCTATTTTAAACTTAAAATTGGACTGAAAGCAATTAGACTTTGTATCGTGGGATACTTACGTGAAAGTCAGTGGTGCGTCCGTCTGTTTTACATCAGAATGGCCAACTTTTCATAAGGTTCATTTTGCAAATTAGGTTTTCTAATATTGGGTCCCAGGGTTTAAAGCACTCTATAAGTTCGAAAATGGACCAAATCGGCCGCCACCCCTAATTTGAAACAAATAGTCGTGAACTAATTGTACGTAATTATGTTTCATACTGTCCCAGTCACTCTAGTTATGTATGTTTCTTTCACAACAAACTTTTTAATTTCATAAAACAATTAAAGATACTTTCTTATATGCTTATATATGCTTGCCATCGTGGGTTATTCTTGTTTGATGTTTTCCCGACGATGTTTTGTTCTTTTGACTGACTATGCACAAACAAGAGTTGCAAATGCAGTTTCCATCACCCTGTATAAAGAATTTAATTAATTGTTCAACTACAAGAATAAAATAATACTACAAAAATAATATGTAAAATGCAAACTGATAGTGTATATGTTGTTTATGAGCAAGCAGTTGGACCAGACGTTTATAAAAATACTTTTTTGACACTGATTTAACCACTTTAACACATCTAAGAACAGTATATAAAGAAAGATGTTCAGAATATTTAGAGTATTAAAACTTTACGAAACATTAAACCATCCCATTGCCATACTGTTGTCTTTATTTAAATTTTACAAAATTCACGAAACATTGTCAAATTAAAATGGAAAAGTTAGTGTGCATTCGAGATTTTGCCGAAGCGTCTACAAAAATTTTGGATGAAAACGCTGCGGCGTATTTCAATTGTGGGGCAGATGAAGAACTAACAGTTCAAGAGAATCGGGATGCCTTCAATCGGTAATTTTGACTGATTTAATTTTAGACTGACATTTTGATTATTTTAAAAGAATGATTACTGATTTAGATGGAAAATTCGTCCACGAGTTTTAAGGGATGTTTCAGGTGTGGATTTGACCACTACTATTTTGGGTAAATCTGTGTCCATGCCTATTGGGATTTCCCCTACTGCTATGCACTGCATGGCACATCCTGACGGTGAAATTGCTACTGCTTCGGGTAATCTTTGTAAAATATTTCGTATTAGGTAATTTTAAATGTTTTTAGCCCGAGCATAGGGCTTATGAACGCGTTATGTCTGTCCGTTCGTCCGTCCGTCTGACGATACCTCAATAACAGTTTGACCGATTTGGCCAATTTAAGCAATTTTTTGAAATTTCCCATAGAAAGCTGAAATTTGGCATAGAGGTTACGAATAGCAAGGTTACATGAAACCTGAAGTCAAATTTCCTTTTTCGTGACCAAATATGAAGTAAGAGTCTTAATGCCTAGGCTCGGGCTAAATCAAGTTGCACTGGGAAGTTTTATAAATTATGAATTGAACAATTTCACTTTAATGTTTGTAGCTGCTGATGAAATGGGAGCAATTTTTATTCTTAGTGTTTACGCCACTAAGACTATTGAAGATATTGCTGTAAGTGTGCCAAATCTAAGGAAATGGTTACAACTGTCACTACATAAAGGGAGGTAAAGTGACCATTTTTTGCCTAAAATTTTTTTTCAAAATACGTTTAAACTAACACCGAATGCTATGCTGTGGTAATACTCTTTTAAAGTAAATTTTGGGTTATTTTTAGGAAACTGATGATCGATCTAATTCAAAGAGCTGAAAAAGCTGGGTTTGAAGCCATAGTTTTGTCAATTGATACGGCTGGGCTAGGGAAACGAAGAGATTTACTCCGATTGCCATTTCAGATTCCTCAAAATTTAGCGTAATCTATAATAAAAAAATATTTTTTATAAGATAAAGATAAAGTGGTTAAACATTTTCAACCGTAAATGCCGATTTAGAATCCCTAAAAAGTTTCCAGTTTTAAAAATGTTTTTGTGCTAAACTGGTTCTAAAAAATGTAAATCTCATGACGTTTCAACCAAAGACAGGGAAAATAGATTTGTATTAAAATGTTTTTTTCACAGATTAGTAAACTTAGAAAAATCGGGACTTTCAATTGTTGAAGACGACTGTGATCCAATGACCTATTCAGATGAAGGCCTTGCACTAACTTTAAAATGGAATTTGATAAAGGAGTTAAAAAAGTAAATTTTTATTTAATTCAAAATTAGAAATTAAAGAAAAAGAGCATTTTTACATTTCCTGCTAATAATATGTAGATTTACAAAGCTGCCTATAATCGTAAAGGGGATTCAAACGGCGGAAGATGCAGAATTAGCAGTGGAAAATGGAGCATCCGCTGTTTTTGTTTCCAATCATGGAGGGCGACAAATCGACACAGTTATGCCTACGGTAAGTTTAATAAAAGCTTACTATTGCAATTTACAAAGTAAAAACACATGCGATTCTCAATCCTTATAGCTGCAAAATATTTTTTGTATAAAGATTGAAGTACTGTCCGAAATCGTTGAAGCTGTTAAGGGGAGGACTGAGGTCATTCTTGATGGTGGGGTTATGAGAGGCTCAGACGTTTTTAAGGCCTTAGCACTAGGAGCAAATATGGTAACATTTACTTCCCATGGTTTTTTGGGTACCTTTTCCGGTTGGGGTTTTTTGGGTTTAATTCAATTAAAAGCTTTAGGAATTAAAATTTTCACAAACTGTCAATCTCAATGAGATACACCATATTTTGCATTTATACCCTTAAAAAGATGAAAAAAGAGCTATGTAGACTTTTGCTTGACATAGAGTCCACTTCTTTGACCCTTAGTTAAAGAACCCAAAAAACCCAAAAAACCTTGGGTAGTTGGGTTTTTTTACTAAAAAACCCCGGGTTTGTCATACCCTGCCTATAGCTAAAGTTTCCGAAATACTTTATTATTTTAAATGAAATTATTTATTTTGAAGGTGTTCATTGGGAGACCTGTGTTGTGGGGACTTGCCGTAGGGGGTCAATCGGGTGTGAAAAAAGTCCTAAGCATTCTAAAAGAAGAACTAGAGATTACCATGCAACTTTCAGGTAAACTAAATATAATTATGCTCAGAGTTCAAAGGTTTGAAAGAATTTCAAGGTCAGTAGGCTAGTAATTTTTCACATTTTTATGTAATACTAGGCACTCCTCGCATCAAAGATATCACATCAAAGTTTGTTCGCCATCTCATTTGAAGCTAGTTAAAACTTGTTTGTTGTAAACTGCAGTGCGGAACAAATTTTGGTTCAGATGTTAATGCAATAATACTCATGACGATATTCCTGGATTTTTAAACCGCACAAAACTTGTTTATTTTAAGCACCACAGAGTTTTTCATAAACTTACATGAAATCAAAATCATAACAATTTTGAAGGTAGTTGCATCTTTTAGTTTATAACTTATAGCTTATAAGGGAAATTATGAATAACAAAAGGAATTATAATAAACGAAATACAATAAAACAAAATAAATTACTTTGAAGGGAAGCTTTCTTGTACAGAATTGACAAAATTGCTATTACATGATGTTGAAGCTATTTAAATATAAATTACACCTACTTCTTTGACATGATCTTCCGCGAAGATTATGCCACTTGTTGTATATCGGAAGATGATGCATGTCGGTTTCATTTCGTCTTGATTTCGTTGCCAGCCCACAGCATTTAACATTTATTTAAAAAAAAGTTGATGGACTATAGTGTTCTATCCCATAAAATGTCATAAAATATTTAACACATTTGTGTTTATTAGTGTGATCTCATGTATTCTTGTGTTGTGTCGAGAAACTGGATTTTATTTGAACATACTGGAGAATAAAAAATTATAGCAAAAAAATCCACATTTTGCTTTTTTAGGTGGTAATGTCCTTTATTTTTTTTGGTTATACCGTATTTAAAGGTGGTTAGTTATAAAAAAATTTAAACATACATTAACATATCACCTGAGTCTAATCAGCAAGAATGTATGGCTGAGTCGTGACACATTTTTGTATTAAATATAAACTTTTTTTCTCAATGTGACCTCTTATTAAACTTAAAAAAGATAAGAGCTCAGCTTAACAGGACCCGCCTACGTTGAGAACGAAACGAGGCACAGACCAGCTATTTGTTTTCTACACAGATATGCTTACCTTATCTCTGTATTCTCACTTGATTTCGGGGCTTCGGAAAGTTGGCATTAAAATATGTTCAGTTCTTTTAGAAAAACACTAACCTTCCAAAAAGCACCTCTACTGCGTTTATTTAATGTAGATGGATAAGCTATTTAGTTAAATAATTATTTTTGCTGGTTGCAAAATCTTAACTAGGCAACTCTTCCAGGACTAGAAAGCAAAATTACAGCTCATACATGCAGCAAAAACTAGTTTCTATCTCTGGTCTTTGATGGAAAATAATATTTAGATCTGGTTTGTAAACTAGGTTGGACTGGAATGGCCTTGTTAATTTTTTTAATTTTTAATTTATTTGTCATAGTCTAACCCAGTGCAGTGGTAACTGTCAAGGAGTAAACATTTCGTAGATAAAAGCCTTTTCTTGTATCTTTTAACGTTGTACTGAAAAACATGACAACTGGAAGCTCTATGAGAATGACTGTAAAAACAAAAAAAATGTTCTTTCTTTTATCTATGAATGAGCACAATTATGAAGATGGGATTAATTTGGCAGTAATTTGTTTAACATAATTTTCTTATAAACTTCTTTATTTTGAATTGAAGCCTGTACTAGAAAGTTTTTATTTAGGCTATCTGATGCCTGAGAAGTTACATCTAATTAATACAGCGGCTAAAGAATTAATAAATTGTCCATTACATTAATAAAGGAAACAAATAATTGATATCTAATTGATAAAAAGTAATAAAAATGAACAAAGCGACACGACTTAAATATCATGTTGGTATACTATGTAGTGGAAAGTGGTTGGCATCACACTACCAATTTACCATAGTTCGAGTCAAAATAACCCCCATTGAGTTAATGCCCTCAAACTGGAAGGGGCTGTATTTCATGAGGGTTTATGTCTCAAAATATGATATTCTTTTTCCAGTTATCTAAAAAAAACTCCAATTTTTAGAACAAAAAGCTTAACACCACATTCTGTTAACCACTACAATTTTCAAACTTCACAAGTTAACTAAAGGTTCAGAAACGTGATAACCATCTTTTCCCACATGATTTTTTAAATGCTCATCTAGACGTAATTCTAACCGAGGGGGGATTTAAACCTGAAACGAAGGATGGTTGTAAACTACTTGCGATATATGAGTGGAGGCGGACACCTTTGACAGATGGATTTGATTTTTTCACACGTTTAAAAAGAAAAATAAATAAAAAGTTTTATGTTTAGAACTCTCTTGTTGGCTTCTTTTAAACAAAGTATATTTCTTTTTCTCATCTGAGTCTCGCTGTCTTCTTCACTCACCCTCACTCAAAAGTTCCTTAGCATTTTTAATATTTATTTCCTAATATTCATAACATATTCAAAAGTAATCATTAGCAAAAGAAGTTGATCTCGAAATGATGATCATGAAGTTCGAGAGAGACAATTGGGTGAACAATTAACACGATCTTTGGCAACCCTTGAAAAAAGAGGAAGAGGACAAGTTAC